>JAJEKV010000501.1:0-168089 GCA_021234155.1 Isoetes taiwanensis
CCTTGTCTTGATACTTTCTTGCTAACTCGTAAAGAGATAAAAATGGGCACATGGTCGAATTCAGTCTCTCATCACCAATCTCAAAGCTTACAATCTGGTCCATAAAAGCGTGGTCTTGCTATCACTAGATCAACCACGCTAGCTCCTCTACATGTAAGCTTCCCCGCATTTGAGTACCTACTTACACCATTATATACTACCATGTCTAATCCTATGCACATACTGAGAAGATGATTATCTTGAGGAGTAGGCTACCTTATTTTATCCGCAGAAACTCTATTCCACTTTCGCATTGCATTAGCTCATTTGCATCAATCATTTCCAACCATATCGGTTCTCCATCTATCTTGGCAATTGCGGCTTGTCTGCATTCCCAATACACCCATTAAAGTCTCCCATAAGGAGTGTTTTCCCTGAGACAACAATTTAAGAACATCTTGTTCCAAGTCAAAAAAAGGGATCATCCTATCTAGCAATCCACCATTATAAACCGGAGATTCACGTGGTGGAAAATAGCATCTTGCTATAAAGACCCTTCCTCTATGCCCGGCTATTTCAATCCAAAATACATTTTAGACCCATGTCCTTGCATTAGTTTTACCAAATGGTTCATCTCCTGCCTCACATAGCATGCAATGCCACCATAGCCCTTCAATCTCCGGTGTTTATAATTCCACATAGAATGTACCAAATCAAAACACAATGTCTAAAGCACCACGCTCTTCACTCTCACATGTCTCCAAAAGAAAATTAAATCGCATGTTCCGGGATATCTCCCATCATATTTACTTTTGTTGCATTTGGACTGTTTATGTTCTAACATATAAATCGATGGTGTCGAATTCCTATTCTGTTCAATTACCACCTTCCACAACGCCAAAAATGCTTTCTTGCCATTTTGCTTGGCTTCCCTAAATATCATGAGATGGAGCTTGGGTGAGGTTATCATTTATCCATATCTTTTTCCCTTTCAACAAGGTCTTCTTCTTTAAACAGTTGATCTTATCCTCCCCGGAGAGAAACTTTATAATAACATGTATGTCCTTGTTATTAGGCTTCCCAACCGGAATGCTTCCATAGTACCAACATCTATGATTTGGAGCTCTTGTCTACAAAAGACCTCATTACTTGATGGTTTTTCTCTTGACTTCTTGAGACAACCCTATGATTCGGAGATTCAAAGCTTTTCCTTCTTTTCTGCTCTTCAATATATCTGCCGCAAGCTGATTTTTCACAATGTCATATCATTGCTATTATCTTCCCCATAAATATCATTTGGATTTTGCTCTGAGAGGGAAATCCTTGCTTAAACATCTCAAATTTTTCTATCATTTCCTTCTTAAATTGTGCTACTTCTTGTATCATTTTATTCGGCATTTATCAATTTCTGTTGAACTTGAGCAAGAAAAAAGATTTAAGATCATTTACCATACCATCCGAGGACTCCATGGCCGATTTCATTGACGACATTGCTTGATCTATTGCATATTCCCAACCGCCTTAACTGCAAATCCTCCTTTGTAACTCCTTCTGCAGACTCTCACGAGCTCCCCTATTGCGACCTTCATAGCGAAGTTTCACCCTCGCTTCTTGTCCCTAAACCCAAATTAAGTATCTTGCCCTCAATCCAAGCTCGAGTTGATGCAAAAGTATACGCTTTGGAATCGCTCTTTGCCTCTTAGAAGTTTTCCTGCTCCATGAGACCACGGGATATATGATGGGTCTACACTTTGTGACCCTTAACATGTGGATCTGTGTCAATTGATCTCATGTCCCAGGAGATTCGAGGTTGCAATCTCGAGTCCGACCCACCATCAAATTTTTAAGTCCTTTTTTGGGTTGTGGGCCATTTTAGAGTTCTGACGAACCACCGAGATCTGGCGAGGACCTGACTCCATCACTTAGAGAGAGAGCTTTAATAAAAATAAGATTTAATCTGATGAATTAAATATCACTTTGTCTCATTAAACATCTCATAAGAATAGAATAGAATAGAATAGAGTAACTTATATAATCATTTGAGTAACAAACCAAGTTTAAGGCTTTCTTTATTATTTGCATCAACAGGAAGTAATAATACTTTGCGATTCGTGGGTGTCACAAGAAGTATTGCTTGTTATCCATGTCCAATATAGAGGGTAAATTAATGTAAGATTGGTCATGAAACTTTTATTTTGCTATATATTATTATAGAGCTCGCATCGTCACTGATCAAGAAAAAGAAAGAAAGTATGAAAAATGAGATAGAAAGATCATTCTAAAAGAAAAATAACTAAACATTATGTTTTTAAACTATACCCATCACGTGTGGCAGAGTTTGACTACTCAACTACACCCTACGGTAGAATAATTGGCATAAAGCATATCCATTTTGGGAGCTCTTATTCTTATATGCCTAGTTGCTTTCTTATGCTGGAGAAGACATCAGAAGATAATGCTTGTCAAAAAGAAGTAGATCAAGGTAAGCTCTAGATATTAAATTACAAAGTAAGCCAAGTTATGATGCTAAAATATTCTATATTTAATTTTTTACCTTCAGATTTCAAGAGTATTGAAAATAAACCGGACATATTTACTTATAATGAGCTAAAAATTGCCACAAAGGGGTTCCAACAACAAAATATGCTTGGTGAAGGTGGATTCGAGTTTGTTTATAAGGTATTTCTCATTATACATCAAAACTCAAATTTTTCTTTAACGTTGCCCTTACCACTATTACTTTTGGCTTAAATAGAGTCCTACCAGATGGCACCATTGTATTTGTTAAGAAATTATCACCATCAAAAAATAAAACACTCGCTAATATCAAAGTCAACCGGACAAGAGTTTATAAATGAAATATGTGTGATATCATCCTTGAAACACCGTAATTTGGTAAAGTTGCTTGGATTTGTATTGAAGGAGAGCATCGAATTCTAGTTTTGGAATTCCTAGAACATAATAGCCTTCAACAAGCATTACTTGGTATTAGTTTCTTTCCTTTACTCTTTTCTCATAATTGCATTTTAACATTCTAGTATTTTTATAGGTCCAGTTGAAGGTAGGCTAAATATGGATTGGCCGATTCGATATAACATATGTGTAGAAGTTGCCAAGGGCATTGCTTACCTCCATGAAGAATCACTTCCTAGGATAATTCATCGAGATATCAAAGCTAGCAATATTCTTTTAGATAAGAATTTGCAACCAAAAATTGCAGACTTTGGATTAGCAAAACTATTTGGAGACGCGACCAAACGCATATTAGCACTAAAGTTGCGGGACAATGTAAGTTTATGTGCAAGAGTGATAATTTTGTTCTTAGTGTTGTGCATATTTCTAATAGCAATTTATGGCATTTCAATCATAGAGGCTATTTATCACCAGAATATGCCACGTGGTCAACTCCAATGAGAAAAACTAGATGTTTATAGTTTTGGGGTGCTTGCATTGGAGATAATAAGTGGCAGAAGCAATTTTTGTTTGTCCTTACCGCAAGATGAGATGTATCTATTGGAATGGGTGAGTTTCATCATCTTAATGTTTTTCTTTAAGGGAAGATGAACCTAACATAATCTAATTTCCGTAGGTTATGCAACTAAAGAAGAAAAATTCTCTTCTTCAATTGATTGACCCCAATCTTGGAAATCAATATTCTAAAAAAGAGGAAGCAATGGCAATAATTGAGGGTTGCCATTCTTTGCACACATGCTTCCCCACAAGCGTCCTACGATGTCAGATGTTGTTAATATGCTTATTGGATCGAACAAAATTATGGCATCTGAAGAAAGGGTTTGAGAATAGGACATTTCCTACATACAACACAACTTTATATTATATAAATATTGTCTAATATGATGATCCATAAACGTTAGACCTTACTTTTTTATTTTGTTGAACTAAATTTCATAAGACTTGTATATTACTAGTAATTACTATCAAGGTTCATGAATAGGCTTATTAATAGGTTATTGGTTAAGCTCATTACTATCAAGTTTTTTCCTCAAAAATACTTCTAAGTGGGGTTTTTAATCCTAGCTAGTCATGGACTTATTATCTCCTTGTATTGGGCCATGTGTAGGCTATTTGGTCTCGTGGACAAGAAAAGAAAAGAAAAAACCTTCAAATCTATCAAATCCTAAGACCTTAGACTTCTTATATAAACTGATCTTTGCAAGAACAAAACATGATACAATTGGCAGGGGTAGTCGGAGGAGAGAGAAAAACCCTAGGCAGCATATGTTGGTGCCATGTAAGACTATCCCGTGCATTTTCTATTGTTTCTCCCTAGTTCGGTGTCAAATTGGTGATTTTTGTTAGCGTTGGAGAGCACGTTCGAGGGCTTTACGATAGTGTATAGCACCAGCACCTTTGCTACTGATTTCAATCCTGGATTTAGCCGTTTCTTATGTTGGCCATGGCGTCTTCCTCATCTAGAATACATCGCAAACTTACGCTTCAATCTCTAACGAGTCGGTAATCCGTGATAATCCTTTGGCTATCGGTTGGGCCTTGATCAAGTTGATGGTGCTCCAGGTCTTGCTCTTCCGATTTTCTGAATTGCCATCTAATAAGAATACTTCGGGACTCTTTGCTCCACTGCCGCGCAAATCCCGCCCGTCGGCGATGGAAGCCTTCCACATCGGGTGAGGGTATATCTCGAATGCACTTTAGTGAATGGATCCGAAGGATGTCTCTTCTTGCGGTGGCGACATCTCACATTTCGGTGCTATTGACCTTATCGTCCGGGATAACAAGAAAAATCTCGATAATCTTGGGGGAGCTTAAGGCAAGGAGTCTCAATTGAACCTTCCGGTTGCCTCCGGTGGATGTGTTCTATCGAGGCGGATGTATGTAAGAATACTCTTGGGCATCAGGTTATGGTGTGGCGGAGATTGATCATATTTTTTTTCTTTTTTCTTTTTTTTTTTTTTTTTTTTTGAAGGTAGCGTATATCTATCTATCTATCTATATCTAATACTAATACTAAAGGCGTTTTAGGATGAGTCTCAGGCGCAATCCTACCCGTTCAATTTTTTAGGGTATTTTGGTCCCTTGATTACATGGTTTGTTTTTGGGCGGTTTCCGCATGCGCGCTGTAATGTAATAGGATGCGATTTGAGTTCTCAAATCGGAAGAGCAAAAGCCGTTTGTTTGATCTTAGACCTCCGGTGAGAAGAGATAGGTCTCGCCGTGAGAAGGGATTTATCGTCTTTAAGCAAGCTCAAAGTATTTATTTTGCAGAGTGGTTTTCTCAAAGTCTAAACTTTCCTTTGGCATGATTCTGCTTTTTTGTTTTACACTGCTATAATGCACGTCTAAAATTTTCATGCGTAGCCCTCATTTCACCCTCATTGCCTCATTTTCTTCTATTCAACTAGTAATGGTGCCCAGCGTTGCTGGGCAGAAGTTGGTAACCTGTAAATGATAATCCTATGAATTCACTTTGAAAACCATGGATTTGCTTCTCTATCTATAGTTTTCATTGTGCCAATTTTGGAAACCATGGATTTGCTTCTCTACCCATAGTTTTCATTGTTCCAATCGTCATGATAGACAGATAAGGAAGAAGTTTTCTTTTAGCATCATTGTAATATTGTTGGAATTAATACATGGATTGTACCATGCGTGCTTCCTTTCATTCAGTTTCTCCAACTTTCTAGAGTACCCACTACTTTTGTAAGGGGTGGTAAGGAATTGCCAATTTGTGTTGTCATAAAGTTTCTCCAACTTTCTAGAGTACCCACTACTTTAGTAAGGGGTGGTAAGGAATTGCCAATTTGTGTTGTTAGTTTATTGGGATCATAATTTGTTTATTGATTCTTGCGACCGTTTTTGTTCCCTACTTGCTTGATTTCATAATCACGTGCTTGCTACTTGCTTGATTTCCTGAGCTCCTATGTGTGTTTTTCTCATGATTTAAGCTTTTTGAGTAGTATTGTTTTTGAGTAGTATTGGAGGTTAGTTACAAATTTTCCACATGAATATTATAAGTATAAATTGGGAGTGCAACAAAGTGTGCTTTTACTATATGTGATTAAAAAATGCTTTACCATTACGAACCTGTGCAAATATTCTTTCAGTCATTATACAATATATTATCTACAAATGAAACTTGGCCTCTTGAAATCCAAGCAAAGAATTTAGATTGTTTCAAAGCTCTTGTGTGCATTCAGGGGGCATGTTCGTAGAGGCAAATCGGGGGGCATCTTTGCAATAATCATAAGTCAAGTAATTGCTCCTAACCCATTTAAGTTTGTGAAATATTGTTTGACCAATCTCATGTTGAATTGCTGCAAATACCTAAAGAGTCACTGGTGCATTTGCGTCTGTAGGAAGCATTAAAGGAAGCAAAACTCCACTTAATCTTCTCAAGGCCACCTCTGGTTGCCCAATCGTTTGCATTTCAAAGCCTAGAATTAACCCCCATGGGCTGAGTTAGTGAATCATCATGGTTGTCTCTTTGTGAACATATCTGTTGAATTATGAGCAAAGAAATATGATTAGGTGTGCTGAAAACCATAAAATAAAATTACTATTCCAGCAAATTCTCCAGAAACCAAATTGGATCTTCATCGTGAAGTGCCCAAATAAAAACTTGTCCTTGGATTCAAAACCAGCTCTAGATGCTTGATATAGGACCAACTGCACAGTCTTATTACTATCTGGATATCTCATATTATCAGGGGCCCATCTGGCATATTTTATATCAAAACTCAAGCTTGGTTTGATGGGAAAAGGGATGTTTATGTGTTGTAAAGGCTGGTTGCAGCAGGGTCAAAAATTTTATGAAGTTCTTACACCTGTTTGGATCTGAAGAAGGTGAAATCAAAGAGAAAATTGATGCGGCGAAAGTTATATGTGGCCTCTAACTATTCTCCTCTTAGTCAGGCATTGGATACATATTCCAAATCAGAAGTAGAAAATAACCAAGAAGTTGGATATGGAAGAAATATGAAACGTCTATTTCTGTGTTGGCATAAATCAAATGTGTATTTCATTTCCAATCAGACATGCTATGGCTAAAATCAAGAAAGTTACTGCAAGAAATGATTCAAAACTCTGGCCATGCTGCCTTTAACTTATAACTTAAAATAAGGTTTACAAAAATCCTTACCATGTTAGTCGGTCCTACTAAATCATCTTCACAGCCCATGAAGAGCACATGAACATGCAGTTTAGTTATATCATATTCACAGCCCCCGAATATCCTTATATGGTGCTACTAACACATGCTGCTCTCCTGCACTGAGAAGATATATAGTATCAGAGAAGGGGATAAAAGAAGAAAAATAAGAAAAGCTTCAAGAGTTGTCCTAAAGATCACCTCAAGCTCCTCACGGAGATCTTGAGCGGCCCATTTTGCTCTAAGAAGTGGCAACATAACCATCAAAGCCTATTTTTGCCCTAAGGAAGGAATGGACCCGAGCTCTGACCCTAACCTTATGCCATTGAAACTCTTTACTTGCAACATCGGAGGAAAAGCAGCATCACCTCCTAATTAAGACTTACTCTATGGAATGCAGCTCTAGATTAATGGCCTTATGCATAAACGCGCATGGAAGAACAGATGGCCCATAGCAAGAAGCAAGAAGATGGAATGCAAGAAGCTGTTCCCCATAGCGTGTGAATCATTCTATAGCAATATTTATGGCCCTAGATGGGTTCGCTGAGGTAAGATTCTTAGCTGTGCAACGAAACAGAAAAACACAGAAGTTATAGAACACAAAACCCGTAAATAGCCGAACTGAGACAAAAAAAGGAGAAAAAAATGTTATACTCGCCATAGCGGAGATGCGACCCACGGATCCTTTGCTAAGATCAAGAATCTTTGGCTTGAGCAAAAGGTTTTGTGGTCGTGATAGCGGATCCATATTCTTTAGCACTTAAACCCTAAAGAAAAGAAAAAACCTAAAGAAAAGAAGTTGGAATACTTGAGATGATGCCACGTGGCATAGAATAATCTGAGCCGTCGAAAGTTTTAGGGTTTTATGCACGACATACACTAAAACTTTATAATAAAGGATGCCTTTTTCGAGTCTAGAAATGGAAGGTACTCAAATGAAAGAGAAGGAGCTTCATATATCTGATGGGCTGTTTTGGCGAGAGGGTGCAAAATCGGCTTGGGCAGCGAGAAATCACCCGTCCGGACGCCGCTTACAAGTGCTTAAAATCGGGCGTGTTTTAAACACGGCGTATGCGTGATTGATCAATTGACATGTAGGGTGCGCACCGTCAATGGTGGTGAGAATCATGAGCTTGAATGGTGCGGAAACATGAATGCTGTAGCCCACCATATTCGTGGATGGCGGGCTAACCCATCTTGAATTCAAGCAAAATGGAGGGATTAATTGTTTCCAAGAATTGCTCGAACGAAATTCAACAATTTGCCCTCACCAATTTTGCAATACATGTAAAGCGGCATAGATGAAACCCAATTCCTCTCCCGTTCACTTTACAAAGCCATTGATGCAGCAAGGAAGAGATCAGAGGGCGAGATTGTATGCAAAGAAGATAGCAATGAAGAAGAATTCCCCTTCTAAAGATTTGCCTTCAAAAAGAAGAATAAGAAATTGAGGCCGAGTGACTTGAGAATAAGAGAAATTTTAGGAGAAATTTTGAAGTATTCAACCAAATTAGTACAAATGTTGATGACAATGACAAAGGCCATATCCTTGGCGGTCTTCTTTGGAGGGCAAGGAATTTACCAATTGCTTCTATAAAGAAATCTAAGCAGGTTACTATGGCCGAGCAAATGGTGAAGAATTTGAAGGAAACAATGCAAGAACATAAGTATGAGAGGAATCATGACATGCTTAGGTGCAAGGAAGTCCACCCCCGATAATGGGCAGCGAGTGCAAAAGCGGTGTCAAGCCATTGAATCAAAGCAGGGCAGATTGCTTTCGGCATCCGAGGAAAAACAATTTCAAGTGCTTTTCAAAGAAGGGTGCAAGCTAACAAAAGGGAAGGACCTTGGTCAATGTTCAGGAGGAGGAAGCGGATGGATAGCATGTTAGATTACAATAGAAAAGCTATTCTCAAGTTACGGGGACGAGAAAATACAAGAGTTTCTCCATACAAGAAAGGCGTGAGGAGGTATGTATCGAGAGCAGGAATAAAGATGGAACATCAATTCACCTTCTTGAAGTCACCAAGTAAGTATTCATCCTATATTGTAGGGGTTCATTATATGTAGCATTTATTTGGCATTCACCACGATTTTCCTGCTGTTGCAATTCTACCTCGGTTTTAGAGAGGAGAATCCTCATATCAAAATTGCATTGCACTTTTGAGAGGTTGAAACCGAGTTTTGTAAGGAGGATGCGTGAGAGGCATACATCTTTGTTGCATCTACCACTTGAAATTTGAATACATCATGCGAGGGGATTGAACACTGGCGAGAAAATTGGGTGGAGTTCATGACAATTGCAAGCTTCTGCTTTGTGAGATTTGTGGCCCTGGCCGGGAGAATGTGCAGCCAAGGAGCATACAATCAAGTGCACCGGTGATTTATGGAGACAAGTGAATTGCTAGCGACAAGGTGATGATGAGGAGTGGTTTGATCATAACTACTTGATGTTGGCGTGTAAAAATGTGGGTTGGATAGAATTAAAAAATGTCCAGGGAAATGGATGGCACGGGTTCATTACTAGTTACTTGGAAGACATTTGAAAAACAACACGTGGACGGAGATGAGAATTCGGGGATCCAAGAAAGGCTTTGAGGTACAAACCCGTCTTAAGATTAGTATGGAAGGAGAGAAGTCCCAAAAAGAGTTTCAAGAGGATGTTAAGAAGGTAATATCAGATTTTGTTCCACACAATTACATAGCACATTGGCAGGCCAATCAGTTTAAGCGATTGTGTGTCATCATTTCGAGAAGATACAATTGTATGTTATTGACTTCGCAGAAAATTACAGCATCAAGATCGAGAATGAGCCCCGGTCAATGCAGCGGCATACAGACCAAGTTTCTATACTTGTTCACATAATATATAGACATGACAAAGTCGCGATTATTCCCGTTCTGTCTGCATTGAAGAAGACCTGTCCAAAGAAGAAAAAAAAAAAGAAGATTGGAGCAGGTCGGGAATAGACTCAACAATGGTAGGAAGATCATAAGAGACTCACTTTTACATTTCGATGATAAAGTGCATGACTCATTATTTGTGGAACACTTTGCCTACAAAAGCATGTTGCATGGCTTAAGGAACGAGGGAAATAGAGTATGAGAAGCATTGGGTTTGGAGTGATGGCTGCTCATCACAATTCAAGTCGACAAAACCTTTTTTTTCTTATGGGTACTTCACAATGAATGACAAAGGAAATAGTGCGGAACTACTTTGCCAACGCTCATGATAAATGTGAACATGATGGTGCGTCTTTGTTATCAAAAAGGCGCTAAGTAAGGAACAACTCAAACCCAATGGTGTGCAAGCGAGGCATGCTAAAGATATTGTAAAATTTACATTGTACATATTTTACTTGATCTATCAGTTGATGAAACGAATGAGATCAAAAGATATTTTTGGGAAATTGAACTTCTTCATTTGTGGCAAACATGCAAGAATATGAAATTGAAACACTTAAAAGGCACAAAGAAGATTCGTATGTCAGACACATGTTGGGAGGTAGACCAAAGCAGGCTTGCTCATAGATGCCTGTCATGTTTTACTTGTTTTGCATGGATCGAATTGGGATTCTGCATCAATACAGGTAGATTTGGAAAGTGGGAGGTAACCCGACTTAAAACCCGAAGTTGAGAAGAAAAAAGGAGACTCTTGAACAAGCCAATGAATGGATCAGTAATTTGGTAGAGGTAGGTGACAATTTTGCGGTGAATCTTTGAGGTAGACAATTGAGAGGGTGTAGACTTCTACATCCTCAAGCAAAATTTGAAAGTGCATGAGGTTATCTTAAGTGGGTGTATTATCAATTCTTGGGTAATTTCAAGTACATGTTGCTCACTAAACAACCCGAAGCCTCGGGTGCACAGCCATGTGAAAAGATATCCTAAAATTGATATGGACAAAATAGAAGGCTGGACATGTACAAAATTTCCTGGAGACCCATGAAAAATTATGGCGATCTCCCAATAACATTGTAATTCTTTGACAATTAACCAAATTGATGTAATTCTTTGCAAGTGATTTGTTGTTCCAAAGACGTAAAAGCACACATTTGTATATATATTAATAATAGTGAGGATGCACAAGGGTGGTGTGCATGGACCGCGTGCCGAAATGAAGATTGAATTGTTGTTTAAGAATGTACATTTGTGACATTGGAATAACATTCAATTATTTATTTTGGTACCATCACTATCCCAACATTCTTGGCAAAAATTATATTGTCAAGGCATTTCCTCGATGTGACATGTGTCAATTCCAATGGTCATCTGAAATATTTAAGCACAGTTACAATTAATTGTTCTGGTGTGAGGTTTTTCGTATTCGCGGCTGGCGCCTAAGCATAGGATTTAAGCACTAGGCCCCTAATCATAGGATTTAAGCTCTTCTTACGCCCTCACGCTTCGCCTTAAGCCGGCATCTTGCCCAAATCCTCTTCTTACGCCCATTCCGTCTATTTCCTTTGCAATGGCCTCTGCATCAAGCGGAAAGCCCGCAGTATAGTGCTTAAGCGAGGTGCACGAGAGGATCGCGGGCGTCGCCTCCTTAATATAGGAACGCCTATTTTTTCGAGCGGTTTAAATCCTCAAAATATTAATCGAGGACCAGAGGAGGAAGAAGAAGGTATTCTTTTGTTTTGCAATTTTTTTTTGTTTTGTTTTTCTTTTGTTCTAACATTGATGCTTTTTTGTTCACGAATGGAGCGGGGAAGTGGAGCGGGGAAGTGGAGAATTATGAAGAAGAAGAGGAGGAGAATTACGAGGAAGAGGAGGATGAAGAGGAAGAGGAGAATGAAGAGGAAGAGGAAGAGGAAGAGGAAGAGGAAGAGGAAGAGGAAGAGGAAGAGGAAGAAGGATGAAGAAGAAGAAAAAACATTTGTTTTTTTATCAATTTTATTTAAGAGCCCCCAATCAAAAGGCGAGTAGAGGAGGGGAATTGGAGGAGAATGTGTGGAGTGAGTCCGAGTCTGAACCCGAGAAAAGCCTGAAAGCCCCCCGAAGACACCCCCTGCTTGCCGGCCTGAAGGCCTTTTTGTAAAATATTTTGTTAATATAAAAAAAGTTTTTGTCTCTAGCACTTTGTTCTTTGTTTGTCATTTTTTTTGCTCTATCAAATGTTCTTTTTCGTCTATCAAATATATGAAGTTTTTGTCTCATCTAATTCTTTTTTGTCTCACATTTTATTTTTTCCATTATGTAAAGAATGAATTCATTTGATGTTCTTACTTCTATTATCCATGCGGTGGCAAAACATTGAATTCTTATGCAGTCCATATTGCGCTTGAATGTAGATTGCTCTAGCTCAAACACTAAGCACTTTAATTAGTTTGATTGCTTGTGAGTAAGCTTTCTTGGAACACACGAAATTTATGCAATAAACAACTAGCTTTAAGCGGTTATATAGCATAACAGAAAGCACTGCACCTTAAGCGTATGACAATAAAGCTTTGATGACATTAACACTTCTGCTAGCGTTAAGCAACTACATACTTAATGTCATCCGATGCATAGTGAGCAAGATATCGCCATTAAGACTCATACCAGACTAGCACTTGCAAGCAATTTTTTTTTTAAGCACTTGATAAGTTTTAAGCACCCCTTGCAGTCAGCATTGAATTAGATATAAACAATATAGCAAAAAATTATAGACAAGTCTGCATTGAACTATATACACAATATAGCAAAAACAACCTTAAATTAATATAAGATAAAGATGGTGCATGAAAAGTGTAGGATTCCTTGGCCTAAATAAATGACAATCAGGCCAATAATCATAAATGTCTCAGGCTTAATCACAGTAATGGAGGATGACAAAGTTCATCACCATAAACCTTCTCCAATTCCTCATTCACAAGGGTGCACAACTGCAATTGTTTTCCAGAAAGTCTTTCCAAGCATAGCTTCATAATCTTTCTATCTGTCATAGGCCGGGCTTGCATGCAGTGTGTGTTCTTCACCCGTAACTTCATTTTTCCTCGGCCTTGGCTGCTTATTTCTTCTATCTTTGGGGTGAGAATGCTTTATTTAGCACTTCATCACACACATCCATCTTGAATCACGGTACTAGCGAAGTTTCTGGGGAACGCTAAAGGTAAGACTTGTATAATGAATCATCAAGAAGCAAAGTCTTACCTTTGAATCTTGGTATGACTCATATATTTTCCCAAGTGGCTTCATCTCATATATTTTTGACGGCCGGGTTTGTTAGGGTGGTAAAAACTGGTCTTCACATTTTTTTCTGTCCCCATACAAATAGAAATCCGTCCCTCAAATCTGGACATAGTACTTGCAGCACATCTTCCACATTAGAGAGTTGCATTGATGACCATATACCAACACAACACTTCTGTAACAAAGTCTTCAAGAAGAACTTCATGCAGTGCGAAATATCACTTTTCTTTACGCTAGTGTATGTCATTGTCAATCCTGATTCCAAAGCGTATGTGTTCATTTGCACCAAAAGTTTTTACCAACACACCATTTTAAATCCAAGACAATGAGTTTATCTTTTCTTTGCCAAATCAATATTTAGTACGTTGGAACATCACGAATACCTACTTGAGGAATTACTAATGAATAAATAGATGAAGATGAAAATGAAAAATGGGTTGAATGTGGAAACCTTTACGTATCAACAACAGGATTCTCGACCCTATGAGAATCAAGTGGTAATCCTCACGGTGAATGCAACAAAAAGAAAATCAATAATATTCAATGTTTTAAGCAACACTAAGTTGTGGGCTTGCCCGACACTTCCCATCTTGACTTTCAGGGGGTTGATAAGGGCATCAATCACTTGTTGAAGATTAGGCTCACGAAACTTGAGGGCACGATTACGCATTTTCTTTAGAACACACTTCCATAGGTGTGGTGTCATGATTGAGACTGCTTCTGCATCTTTTCAGTGCTACTTCTTGTTTCTCTTTCTTGTAGCTTTGAACAA
Source organism: Isoetes taiwanensis (assembly GCA_021234155.1). NCBI lineage: Eukaryota > Viridiplantae > Streptophyta > Lycopodiopsida > Isoetales > Isoetaceae > Isoetes > Isoetes taiwanensis. The sequence goes on from JAJEKV010000501.1 coordinate 14,052, forward strand.
CTTCTTTGCTATCGATGCTTACCCCCTCTTTGTTCTTACGGCCTTTCCTTTTGGCAAAATTCACCCAAGTTGCCATCATCAGTGGAATTACTCCCTCAACTTCCTTAAGTGCACTTGATTGTGTACACTTTCGGGTCTATTGTTTTTCCACAATTGGTCTTTGTGTTTACAACTAGTCTTTGTTTACAGCTTCTTCTATAGCTTCTTGACAGACTTCTTGGACTGGTGGTGGTGGTTTCTTTTTTGTTACATTCAAATTCACAATTGGTATGTACTCCTATAGGACTTTGCGGTGTTGTGCATCTTCAAATAAAACCATTGTCCTTCTTTGAACCATAGGGTGAGACCTCAGTGCAGGGGGCAGTTAACACATCCTTTTTGGTGTACTATTTGAAGCACACGCAAGATGGCCAAAAACCTAGCTTCGTCAAATACACCCTCACGGCACCTTTCGGGGCAACCATGAATACATTGTCCAATGAACAACAAGCTATATGATACTCATGTTGGCAATTCGGTGCTAAACTTAACTGTAAGCTTTAGTGAATTCGGACCACATCTTTGAACATGTATAAAATGGATCTTGCACTAACAACTTATCTCATATAATAGTAGAAATGCTAAATGTTGCGGGAGTATCCATTTTTCAGCTTCCACAAATTGTTTATGTAGAAATGCGTAAGTCTCTGTTCTTCTTGAGAACTTTTAACTCCTCTTCAAGTTTGATTTTACATTTGACTGCTCATTAGGATGTAAGGGTTGATTGCTTTTTGTACCTTGTTCTGTGCCAAGTTTCCATCTGGCCGATCTGCTCCAAATCTTTAATTTCTGCCTCCAACTCACGATTTGGATTAAGCTTGAACTCCTCTGTTTTTTATAGCCAAATCATTTGTGGCCTGTCTTAAAGCCCCATTCTCGGCCTCTTCCAACATCATTTTTTGTAATCCGGAGGCCTTCTCAATGCCTTTCAGCTCACTTCCTCCCGCTTCTGAGATTCTTTGTGATAAGTAAAACCGATTTTCCAATCTCCCTCATCATGCATTCTCTAAAAAGGTTTTATGTTTTCATCACATGCTGGGATCTCTCATTTGATCCAGTGCCACCTTTGGCTTTGCCTTCATTTTCAGCTTTTTCTAACATGTGCTACAACATACGCCTCGTTTTTACTTGTCTATTGTTGTAGGTATCTTTGGCATTGTACGACAAATGCAGCCCGTTTACTTTGTGTTCCTCAAAGGTGCAACTATTGATCTAGTGCACAGATTTTCAAACGCATAAAAGCAAGGGTCAGCTTGCTTTCTTACTTTGTTTGACAATTTCTTGTAAATTTTTTCGGCAAGAGTGTTTCCAACTTCTCGCCAATGCCTCCTTTAGGAGCCCGGTTTCCCATCCGGCCGATTGAATCCACTCTTCAAGTAACACCTTGGCGAGGTTCAAAAAATTCAAGATTCGTCAGAAAACATATCAAAGCATAAAGTGTCTTTAAATGGAAACCATGTAGAAAAGCCACGCATTACTTTGTCGTTTTGAGGATACAAAGGCTCAGGAATGGAGATTTGGTTACCCGTAATGTCGTCAAAAAGCAGCAAATTAAGAGGGACCAAAACGGTCATTTTACGGCAAAACTGGAAATCTACATGGCGTGACCTCCGCTTAAGGCCAATTCACTACAGGCGTGGTATTTAGCTACTTTGGCGCTTCTCGCGAGGATGGTCTTTCTCCGCCCACCAAACTTGGTCTCGAGGGGTAATGTCGATGTTCGCCCGGCTGGCAGAGTCGGATCACGGATTACGGGGGTGGGTGAGTTGCCCGTCGCGTTGGCGGGGGACCTTCCAAAGGGACATTTTGGGTCGAATCGCCACGGAAGGTTTTAGGGCTCCGTCTTATACGTGTCAACGCCCCCACTACCTCATGCATTATGCAAGAAGATCCCAATCTGGTATGGCCTCCAAGCGTAAACCACGTGCCTTGCGAGGGTTATTGTAGGGTTTACGTTATGGGAGGCAAAAACATGGCTCGATTGCACTTGGGACCTGGTGTACCTTTTTCAAACATGCATGCGGAGCCATGGCAATCGAAATAACGAGTTTGGATCTATTGGCGATCCCGAATCATTCCAAAAAAAATTGCTACTACAAAATGTGTGTTCTTGACTTCTAATTGCATTAATTGGGAGGAGGGTAAATCAAACCCCATTTCGTCGGTTTCTATTGCTTCTTGTTTTTCATTGCGGCTTCTCGACCATGTCTCAAATTACAATCGGGAATAAAACTTCGACCTCCATAGCGTAAACCCTACAATAACCCTAGCAACACACGAGGTTTTACGTTTTGGAGGCCAAAACGTGATGGAAACTTCTTCGATAACTAGGTGGACCATTTTCTAAACATGCATGGGGGAGCCATGAGAACTGAAATAACAGAGTTTGATCTATTGGCCAACCCTAGTGATCCCAAACAATTTTGCTCTTTGCATAAGGCGCTCTAGACTTTTAATTGCAAAACTAGGAGGAGAATAAATCAACCCCCATTCTCGCGCGCCTGCGTGTTTTCAAACGCAATGCTTGACCATGTCCCAAGTGCAACGGACTAAAGCTCAGCCTCCATAACGTAAACTACAATAGCACGGCAAGGCACGAGGGGTTTTACGTTTGGGACCCATACCCCAGCCGATTGGACAGGAGCTTGCATAATGTCATGAGGGTAGTGGGAGGGCGTTGGCGCCGTAAGAAGGCGAACCCTAAAACCTTCGAGCGATTGACCCCAAAAGGTCCTCTCGAAGGTCCTTACACGACGGGCGAACCTCCCCCACCACCGGGTGGATCTGACTCTCGCCCAACGCAATCAAACATCACATTACCGGAGACCAAGTTTCGTGGGCACCACCACGGCCTCCGAGAGCGCCAAAGTAGCTCATGCCCAACATCGTTAAGTAGTGAATTGGCCTTAAGCGGAGGTGCACATCGCCATGTAGAGGGTTTGTGTTTCTTTTGCTGCAAAATGACCGTGGTAACTTGGTCCCTAGGGTAATTTCATTTGCCGACAACATGCTAAGAAGTCAAATCTCCATTAGAACCTTTAATACTTTGCCCAGAACAATAAAAACACTTGGGTTTCTACGGTCGATTACTGCCGGGGACACTTTTTGGTTTGATATATTTCTTAGTGAAAAACGTCTAAGTGCAATAAGTAATCTTGTTTTCAAAGAACCATTGCATTTTTTAGAAAGAACCATTGGATAAGATAAATTAGATACAATTAAAACCATTGGATGGCGTGGATAACTATTATGGATTGTCTATAGCGAACCTTAGTACCAACTAGATGTAGGCATGGTTTAATGGTGTTCCACTAATGATTTCCAAAATGGGGATAATGTTAGGATATTGCATAGTCTTGCCATTTTATAATGCTTGGGGATTTGTTGCAATGGTCCTATTCCCATAAACAATTACATCTCAAATTCTTAATGGTTTAAACTATACCAAGATGTAGGAGCGGTTTAATGGTGTTCCACTAACGATATCAAAATGGGGGAATAATGTTAGGATATTGCATGGTCTTGCCATTTTAATGCTTGGGATTTGTTGCAATGGTCCTATCCGTCCAAATGACCCATATTATGAAAAGAATGTTGGCAATATAAAAAGTAGGAAATTGCTTATTAATTTTTACAATCACAGAAGCGACAACGAAATCTAAACATTGAAATTGTAGTGTTTTCACGAATAAATAACGACAAGCAAGTTACTCTGAGCAGGAGAGATTTTCAAGGGTCAAATGTGGCGTGGCGATTTTATTTTCATAAATAACGTATTATAGTGGAACATAAACTTTAAAAACTAATCGAATCATCGTCGGCCGGTATTTGCGGCAGTCTTTGAGATCCTTTCGATCATGAACAAACCATGCTCACGGATCCATATAAGATGGATTACAACATCAAAGGGATCGGGATAGAAGCGGGCCGGGATTCATAGCGACATCAAGCGATCCACGAAGTTCTATTTCTAGCTTTCGCGGCACCTGCGAAGGTCTGCGTGGTTCATCTGGCGAGGTAATAGAATGTGCCATAATAACAAGCGAAAGCGGAAGCGAAAGCCGATGGTTTGCCAATTTCATGCATACGTATTTATAGACACCTAAATTATTGCCGGTATATACATACAAATTATTGCAAGTATAGCAAACCATACACGTAATATAAAAGAACAATACATTACCAGAACCAATAATCTTTGATATAAGAACACAATATATATTGAAAGAGTTTGGTGTAAAGTATATTTCATATTCAAAACTTATTGGAAAGTGTATTTCTGTATACATATATATATATATCAAAAAGTTCCCTTTCTAGAGCGATCTTCTCTAGGTCCTGTCAATTTCCCTGTCCAGATTAAGTTTCTTGGTATAGTGTTTGTATCTCTTGACCTTTTTTTTCTGTAGATATTTAGGTGCAAGATCTTGACAAAGCGAAGCGAGGAAGTCATCTTTTCAAAATCCTCGGGATGATAGGATGGTGGATTTAGTATTTGTGGTGATTGAAGCAACACTTCAAGGCGTCATCATCAACTATAATGATGTCTTCCTTCTCTGAGCATGCCCAAGTCATCCATCATGTCGCTCAAGCATTTCACAAATATTTTTTTTACTGTAGGATCCTTTGGGTTATTGAATGACTTACATTTGCTCTCGATCCCAAGCGGATGCCCAATCTCTATGTAACTTCGGGAACTACTCTCAAAACTTCTGTATATTTCTATTCTCCATCGGCGACCAAATTGCTGTGAAAAAAAAAGCTTGGTCTAACATCTCCTTGGATCTGACGCGGATATACCCATTTCGTATATGTCTCAAATGGTTTACATTGCATACCATGATAAAGGAAATTGTGCTTTAGGTAGCGTTTTGCGAGCACTCCATTCAAATCGAACACGAATTTTGGAGGCTGGATTAGGTGCGTAATAATAAAGCACACACTTGTGAGACAAGGAAAAAGAAAATTGAAATCGGCGCTTGGCGCGATTTTCAATCTGTTGGAATAATTGAAATCGGCGCTGGCGATTTTCAATCTGTTTGAAAATTGAAATCGGCGCTGGCGATTTTCATTGTTTGAATAACATACCTTTACGGTTCTGTTCAACATCCGCAATGATGAGCTTACTCTCGGTTTGTCTTGATGCGCGGAAGTGTCGACCACATCACTTAGTGTTTGAACTATGGTTGATACTTCATTACTCTTTATGCTAACATTTCGAGCTTTTCGAATCCTTTGTATCATCTAGGATTTTGTCTTCTTCGTTTTGCGTTACCTACATCCCTTACGCCGGATTTTCCAATGTGATTGGAAGGATAGGCACGCTCTCGGCCGCATAGTTAAAATTTGTTGCTTGTCGATATTCTTCTTTATGCCCTCTATATGCTTTCTCATTTCTTCCGCTCTGGCCGGATCTGCGGGTAAAATTTGGACTTAGAGCTGGAAGCTTTATTTTTTGCACTACCTAAGCGGACCCCTAGGTGCCACCTCTAGCACTTTCTCGAAAAAATATCGAGGAAGTCCTTGGCTTGACCATCGGAGACCACACTTTGGCATTTCCTAGCTAGCTTGAGCTTCGCCCGGACATAACCTCAACATGAAACTCCCAACCGTAGACTCTAGCAGGCGAGAAGGCTTCAATCGAGAAAACTTCGAAAGGGCCAAAGAAAACCCGTACTTATTCAGCCTCCCCTTATCGCCGTCGGTAGCTCATACTTGATTGGTGAATTAAGGGGCGGGGTCGACCAGTTTTTTCTTCTTCCTCTTCCTCTTCCTCTTTCGTCGAGGTCCACATCCACATCTGCGGTCCCTTTCCCTTTGTCTTCGCCCAATTGGATTCGACATAAAAACATTCTTCAATAGGGGTTCATCTAGCCGATAGCTTTGCCAAGCAATCTTCTCACCTTACGGTTTCCCCTTGAGTCTTTCATATTCTTTATCATCCATAATGGCTATCATAAGGACTAGCACATGTGAGATCTTACTTTCGGTACTAAACTCACTATCTTTGTTTTCATCTATCATTCTTGCTTGCCTCATCACTTTAATGCATTCGACATCATTTGCGGTGACTAGTGCATATCGTAGGAAATGTCGGGTGGCAAAGCTATCCGCGATAGTATAATGCATCTCGGTCGTCAAACCCTTTGCATGTGTTGAAGAAGGTCTTTGTAATCATCTGTGTCCATCTCGTGCCCACGGCTATCAAGAACAAATAGAGTGATGTCGGTTGGCCCTTCACCTACCTCGGCATGGCACACTTATAACCGGTGGACACCTTATAGAAAAAAGGGGACTTCGTCTCTGCCGTCTTCTTCACCAAAGCAACTTTTTTTTTTTAGGTCGGGCCTTAACTTTCGTGTGAATCCCCTTAAGAGTTGCCACATTCTTAGCCTTTTCTTTGCTTCACAAAATCTTTTGACCAAAATACATATTTCTTAATGTCATCATTAGATCGTTGTACTTTTGCATTAAGCCTATCTCGATAACATCATGTCTCACGAGAGCCTTTGCGGTTCTTCACCTTGACTTTTTCGGGACTTTCATATTCTTTATCGATTCGCATGCATCTTGAAAGATGTCAAGTGCTTTCTTTGCGAGGCGTTTTCTTGTAGATAACTTCCTTTACGATGCAACTATCTAGAGAGATTAATTACGCATCATCAATCCTTGTGCCTTTCTCATTTTACGTGATACCTATATCAAAAATAGGCGTATCTTGCGGAGGAAACACGCCATCACGAATCGGCAACTTCTTTTTCGAATAGGCGTCCCAAAATTCGTTCCACTTTTCCCATACACGGTGGGGAAGAAAAATAATCTTGCGGGCATCCTTTGGCACCGTTTGCTCTTACGTGCCCGGCTTGTGCATCCCCTTTTTCTTCTTTGATCTAGTGGCCTTGTTCTTGTCTGTATTATGGTTTGTACGGTGTCCTTTCTAGTAATTTGAATTCGGCACTCTTAGATTGCCCTTATGCAGTCGGCATTGGTTTTCCATATTCGATCCATTGGTTCTGGCGTGCATAAGCTGCTCCACATCTGGATTTGCAAAATATGGGCGTTAGATAAAAAAAAATAAGCAGTCGTGAAAGTAACAATATAAAAGCGCCCGGTGGCGTTTTCGTTAATCGCGTATTTACAAGCGGCGCGGCGCTGGGCGATTTCTTCATGATGAAGAATTGGCGCCCGGTGGCGTTTCTTGTAAATCCGTCACACAAAAATAACAACATAAAAGCAGCGCCCGGTGGCGTTTTGCTAATCACGTATTTAGAAAATCGCAGACCATATGAAGAAATCGCGCCCGGTGGCGTTTCTTATAAATCGTGATTAAGCGGCGCTGGCTGGGCGATTTAAACATATGTGTGGAACATAAAATACCTTTTATGCAGGGAATGTCTTTCCCATGTCATTGATGATGCTGATTTGGCTAATTCTGCTGGCTTTGTTGTGGAGCCAGCGAGGAATCGGCAATTTACATTTGAATCTGATCTATAGAATAAGCGATTTCCGGTTTTTGTGCTTGGTGATCAAAACCTTCTGCGCCTCCCTTTGAATCTTTGGCCATCTATTATCATGAAGTGAATATCGAGGTTGCCGGTTAAATCTTCAAGTTTATTCCATATCAACACCTTCTTCGTCTTCATATCAAAAGGCACCACATCTGTAGGCATTGCTTTGTCACGGGTTTTCTATCATCTTTGTCGACTATTTCCATTTGCGTCTTTGCTTGTCAAATCTTCTGGCGACAAACATAGCCCGTGGACTGAAAAGCACATGTCGACATGGATAGGATGCGTGAAGCTAAGGCCAGTGGATACTTGTCGGCATATTTCTTGAGTTTGCTCATGGCCTCTAAGCTGTCTCGCCTTGTCATCATCACTAGTCATATACGTAATGCCTAGAGCGTCACGGTGTTTCCCGGCTCTAGAACTTGCATCTTCCTTCTCTTTTTAAAGCTTGTAAGTACGGACTAATTTGTGACGGCCTTATCTTGATTGCTCTTTCTCACGGTGAGAGACCTTCACATATTTTTTTGGTGTCAATAGATCACCACGACCCGATAAATTTGAAGAGGTTATCTGCGGCCTCATCGGTTCTTAGGCGGTCTCTTTAAAGGAACTAGCAACTGCGATAATTTAACTTCTTCAATACTTTTTATTTTTTCGACCCGCTTCAAGTAATCACGAACGGTAAGAATCGTCTGTTCTTATGTGATGTCGAGAATACCTTGTTTCTTCATTTGATCTGTTTCCTTAACTCTAGACATGAAAATCGGATCTGTCTTTCAGCTAGTCTTGAAGATCTCCACATACCATTGAGCCCTACGGTAGATCTTCTTACGGACATGGAGGCTCTACGAGCCTTCATTATTTCGATTCGTATCGTCAATGGTCTAGCGTGTGCCAAATCTGCAGCCCGATACATCTTCATCCGTTCTTGGTTTTTACGTGCGGATGTCCACGGACCTGTCATGCGGATGTTCTTGCTTTTCTTTTCACATTTTTAGAAGATCACGAAAGTTACAATCATGTGGTGAGTAATGAAATCGCGCCCGGCGTTTTCATAGGCATATACTTTCAAAAACATAAATTGTACCGCGGGGAAAGTAGCGAGAGACAACCAAAACCACTCATAATTATAAATCGGCGCCCGGCGTTCTTAGAAGGGGACCTCGGACACTTCTCTTTTATAAAGAGACATACTAGGCTACAAAAAGACTTGTCAAAAAGCTGGAGAATCTGAGTAAAGACTTCCACGGTCTACATTATACAAAATGGATAATTGTTCCAACAAAAACATATCGGAGTAAAGGAGAAGATTATAACAAAAAACACACAAAACAAGGTAGTAGAAGCATTAGAAATGACCACGAAACAATATGAAAGGTAGACAATACGAGGAGACACGCATACCACGAGAAAATACCTTTGGTTGAAAAACATCCTAGAAACCTAACAATAAAAGGGACCACCGAAATCAATTACAAAACAAAAGCGGATCAATTACGAGGCTTGTTGGATCAAAACTTTACGCTTGTTCGGTGACCTCGGGCTTAGGATTTGTGCTTTGGGCTGTAAGCCCACCTCTACCGGCGCCTCGGCGGCGGCGGCCCGATCCTCTAGGCGCCATAGAGGCGCAAGTGCGGATAGTAAGAGGCTGGGGTTTTGGTTTAAACTTATATGTATCGTTCATAATCTAGGCGTCAGATTTACAACCGTAAATTCAAATTAGCGTCCTTTTAAATTTATACGCCTTAATTAACGCCCGTCAGCTCATTTACAAATTTAAATTGTGTTTTTTTTTTTTTTAGTGCAATTTCAAGATAACAATTAATTATTAATTTCAAAAAGCATATGTGGCAATCTACTACCACCTAATCGGCCACCTACTATCAGGGCCCAAGATCATTCCTAGTATCGGGCCCAAGAACAATCGACTATCAGGCGCCCAAGATCCGTTCGATCCCATTCGATCGATCGAGCCGCCTTCAATCCATTCGATCGAGCGCCTTCAATTCCCATTCGATGTCTGCTGAACTATGGTGAATTCGAATGCATTCTCTTGTTCTCAATTTTTAGTCCTCTATTTTTTACAATGCATTACGGTTCTTTATCGATTAATGGGAGAAGAATGCTATCTTTTAACGACAAACTTGAAGCGTAGAGTAGGATTGTGTAAAATCGAAGATTTGAATCAAGTTCTATGTGTCATGGTGTTCCTCTTGGAACAAGTTTACGTAAGATTTCTATTCTAAAGCTGCAATTATGAAGATGAGGCTCTTCCAAGAAGACATCCGTTGGCGTCTGAGGTTGGTGGCGTGGGCACATTTGTAGCATGGCCAAAAGAGCGTCACGAAAAAGGTATGTATATTTGGATATTCAAAAAAAAAGAATATATCATATCATCTGCGTGATGTTGTGAACTTTGTATTCTTTGATGCTCTTTAGCCGGTCATATCAACCCCATGAAACTACACATTAATGAAAATATGTAGTTTCTTGGGGTTAGTCATCTTGGCTGGGAGGGCATCCACGAGGATTCAATGTTTTCGACATTGCATATAAAAAAAAAATAAACTAATGGCGAAAAAAGTATAGTGCAAAATTGCGCCCGGTAGCGAGTTTGTATTCATATTCAAAAAAGTTATGTACATTTCTTCTTCTCCAAAAATCGCCCGGTAGCGAATTCTTTCTATCTCTACAATATGTCGAGACGGTCCCACTTCATCGCCCAATCCATAAGAAGTCCCCACGAACCACCACGATATGGCGGGATCCTCATCTTTCACGAGGATGTCGAGTCTCAAACAGTGTTGTATCGATCCACGATACTATAAATCAAATCCTTGTACTTATTTGTTGGCATGAGCCTTACTAAGAGCATGAGGAGTCGATATGTCCATAGATGCGATGGAAGTGTACCCATGGCCCACGATCTGGTTTGTCTAATGGATTCTCCAACTCTCTTTGAGCGTTTTGAGCAGCACACTCAAGTAATATCTTGTGCGAGGGGTCGAGTTGATGGTCGTCGGGGAACTAGAACCGGCCGGTGTATTTGAACCAGCCGGTGTCCATGCATAAGGAAAATCCATGGCACTAGAGCGAGAAAGTAATTAGCCACAGATCTATTTCACCGCGCTGGGCGATTTGTATATAGCCGTATGAAATTGAAATGCCAAACTAAAAAGCGCGCTGGCGATTTGATTAACCTAGTGGAAAAGCGTAACCCAAAAATAGAAATCAAAGCGCGATTTCTATTATTTCAACATATTATTCTAACAAAATGCATAATGCGAGAATCACGAGAATCACGAGAATTCAAAATATAAGCCCGGTATTAGTTCATTGTTTAGTTCATTGTTTTAGTTCATTATTTAGAAGCGAGATAGAGGAAGAGCTAGTGAAGATCTATGATCTATGATCATATAGATCATAGAGCAAGATCATAAAGCAGATATGATCTATGATCATTATTTACTTCAGAATTATGATCATTATTTACTTGAGAATTATGATCATTAATTAGAAACAGAGATAGAGGAAGAGCTCGTGAAATAGAATAACTTCATTATTTTAGATCATTAATTAGAGCGGATAGAGGAAGAGCTAGTGAAATAGAATAAAGCGGATCATATAGGCAAGATCCTGAGAACAAGATCATAGAAGCGGGATATTACGATTCATGTAAAAGTGGCGATTAGCTGATTAAATTAAGCGTGGTAAATATCTTGATGCATGTAAAATAACATGCTTTACGTAAAATAACTAAAAAGAATGAGAGATACTAACCTATTTGTGTTACGTACCTATTTATGTAAAGAATGAGACATACTAACCTATTTGTGGTAAAAGAATTGAGCCTCGACTTGAGCGAAACCAAAGATCGAAAACCAATAGCGGATGATTTGATTCGAGATGATTTGAGCCTTAAAAGCCGAGAAAAATCTTTAACACAAAAAGCGAGATGATTTGGAGACCAGAAGCTTTAACACAAAAACCAAAGTCAAAGAGCGAAAAACCAAAAACCAAAAAGCCTACAAACCTTTGAGCGAAAACACCTTTGGGCGAAAACCCTAAAGCAGATGATTGTAGAAGCGAAAAGCTCGAAAAGCCGAGTTTAAAGCATATAGAAGCCGAGTTTAAAGCATATAGAAGCCGAAAAAAGCGGTTCGATGCAGATTGAAGCAGATTAAGCGCCCGCCGAGATTGAAGCGGTGCATGCAAAGATTGAAGCGCCCGAGAGATTGAAAGCGGTGCGAGATAGTTAGCGGCGAGAATAGTTCGAAAGCGGCGAGATAGATCAAAGCGATTCGAAGCGATTCAGCGAAGCAGTTCAGCGAGTTGAGCGCACCGAGTTGAAGTTGAATGAGAGCGAGAAAAAGCTGGAAAAGTTGGAAAGGATTGTGAGCTGGAAATAATAAGCGCTTTAAAAATTTCGTCCCGCAGCGCCATAATAAGCTACCGCATGAACATTTATTGCAAAGGGTTATATAAGTTATAAGATTTAAGGTTAATGAATTTGAAGATTTAAGGTTAAGGTTAATATAAGATTTAGGTTTATATAAGATTTAAGATTTAAGGTTTATATAAGATTTAAGATTTAAGGTTAATATAAGATTTAAGATTTAAGGTTTATGAATTTGAATTTAGAAGTTTTAAGTTTTAAAAGTTTTAGGCTAAGGTTATATTTATTGAAGGTTAGAAGTTTTAACCTTACAACTTCTAACCTTAAAAGTGCTAACCTAAAGCCTTAAAGTTGTTTTTAAGGTTACAACATTAAAGGTTATTACAAGTTACTATATTATAGGTTAACTTATTATTATTATAGATTAAGTTATTATAGGTTATTAAGGTTATTATTAAGGTTAACTTTCATTTAAGAACATGTTAGGGAGATGTTATTTGGATATGCTAACTTACTATAGGTTTTATTCATTTTAGGTCAATGGCATGCAAAATGCTAAATCCCCAAGGCCCCAATGATGGTGATCAAAGCAAAGAAAAATCCCCAACTAATGAAGATGACAAAGATGATGGGAAAGGAAAGGAAAAGACCCGAGGAAATGAAAAGGATGAAGATGACAAAGATGATGGCAAAGGAAAGGAAAAAGACCTCAAATGAAAAGGATGATGCCACGGGGAAAGGAAATTGTACTTTATACTAGGGTCGATTGGAAAAACAAAAGGTCAAGATCACGCATGCATGCAACGAGAGAGGCGATGGGAGAAGGGATTATTGTTCTAGCAGATCCTATCAATGCATTGAATGATGAAAGATTAGGGGGGGGACAGGTTAGGTGTGGCAATCTCAAAATTATATGACAATTGGAAGGAAAAGGGTTCGAGGCAAACAAGAATGCCTAGCTTGTGTGAAGCAACTAGAGGTTCCAACTATTGTTGCATGGCCTAGGGACGATATTCAAGCTGGAGGGAACTACGTTTCCTATAGATGTAGAACCATTGTCAATAATGTTTTACGGTGTAGCAAGAGGCCACTTCCAACTTTCAAACATTATCCCACCAAAAGATGCAAGTCAGATTATGATTGTTCTCTGAAGCTATGATGAAGGTTAGAGGGAGGTGAATGTTGTTGGGCTTCTTGTGTTAGAATGTTCACAATAGAGGAGTTGGTGGGAGCAAGAGCTACATATCGGGAACATAAGTGTGATAGCGGGGAGGAATTTCATGTACACCATATTTGGCTATGCAATTAGGGATGAAAGATCAAAAAGAAAAAAGATTCCCATTGAATGGAAAGTGGATATGTTCAAAAGCATGGATGGCTATACATGGAATTCCAACCTCTTCTTGGCACAAGCTGGCAAAAAAGAGACATGAAAATGGTAGTAAAATTGCATTGCATGGGAACGGCACAGTAAGGCCTACCTCAGAACTATAGTTTGCAAAGGAAATATTTGAAAGATATGTGGATTTCAATGCAGAAAACATGCCACATAAGAGTAAGAAGGATGAGCGGGGTAGAGTTATTGTTGAAAAAGATTGCCATCCCATTGTACCGAGGAAGAGCATATTAGAGGAAATAAATGCATTGCTTGGGGAACTTGGGTGGCCTCTATATCCCAGCCAGGTTTTAGTAGGCTATGGAATAAGCATTTCAAGCATGTGACCATAGCAACTTCAAACAACTTTGCCAAGTGCAATTTATGTGCTAAAATTTGAAGGAGACACTAGATAAGGCTGTGCAACCAAGTCTAAGGGCAAAGATAAGGGAACATATGAAGGACCATATAGCCGGATCAACTATCATGTAGATCAACTTATTGGATGTGGAGGACCTTATACGCAATGGAACCTAATAACTATCTATGTATTATACATGATAAAATGGACCAACAGAAGACTTGTCTTCCACAATTCAAGTACATTCCTAAGTCATGTGGAAGATCATACCCTTCTTGATTTCAATGGCTGGGGCAATATTGCATGGGCGGTCTCGGACCTATTATGGCCATTTAGGTTTAGAGTTGTGGAGTGATGGTCAGTTTTTTCACATTGGGAGTATCATGAGGTGTTTAGAAACTATGAGAAGGGTTACAATGGTCACCTCACGAGGATCCTCTGACTAGCCGGGGCACTACATAGTGCATTGTTGGATGGAACCCCTAATAGTATTGAAAAGTTTAGCAAGGCAAGATTTAGGAGGAATGGACCTAATGAACATGTTGGAGCTTCAACATCTCGTGCTAAACCTCGAGATCTGCTTGAGAAAGCTCCTCTTGCAACTAGATAATTGTCTTTGGTCAAAATAAGAATAGGTGGATGTTTTCTTTCTTATCCTACTTAAATTTGTGGGTATTTTTGAAAAAGAGTCAATTTGGGGTTCCTAATGCCGGACATACTCATGAGGATGTGGATGCATTGTTTGGAAAATATAGTCATGTATTGAGGCAATGACAGTTACCAACTTTCCCGGGCTATTGGAAATATTTCATGGATGTACAAATCCATCTCCTATAGGATCTATCATAGAAGAAGTGCGATTGGAAGAGTTTTGTGGATGGTTATGCTCTCGACATGGAAGGTCATTCTAGACCTCTTCAATTCACTTTTTGGGTGAGAGAAGGGATTCCAATCATGCAATGGAAAATGAGACCTTCAGGAGGAGAAGTGGAGGTGGGGGCAGAAATTTGGCCGAGGGATGCAAATGGCAAGCCTATGATACCTCTGGTCAACCAAAAGCTCTAAAACCAAGCTGAAGAAGTCAAGCAATTGGGCTTGACTAAGGATGGCATCAATGACTACATCAAGCATTGGCAAACTAATTGGATGAGACTAATCGTGCATTGATAGATTATTGGAAGAAGGTGATCAACTTGTTGGATGAGGTAGACACATCCTCGAGCAGCATTTCTTTGGAAGGGTGGTTCCCTAAAAGTAAGTGGAAAACATTAGGCTGGTGCTGGCGAAGATGATGGTACCATTACTAGCATTGTGAAGGCATATGCTCCTCCTCAATCGATAAACACTATGTTGGTCCTAAGAAGGATAGGCCAAAATATCTAGGCATGGATTGTTATGAACCTTCTCTTGGCGTGGAGTGCCACCAATTTGTAGTAGTAAAACCAGCGGATCTAGAGACCTATCGGTGTGGTTGGGATGGACTATCTCGGATATTTGCAAAAAAGAAGGTGATGTTAACTTCAATAAGGTCTTGGCGTGGAATGGTGGTGTCGATTACATCGGTTGAGTAATGTCACTTAGATAAAGAAAGATATTGATTGTTGGACAAAGAGGTGGAGGAGAAATCCTAGTGATCACGATCTTTGGCTAGACATTGAAACCGTATTGTACTCATGGACTCCAAAACTATTCCTAGTAAAAGCAATGAGAGTTACAATACCTCGGGATGTAAGGAATAAGGTTCTCATATCCTTGGGGATGTTGGTGGAAAAATGATAAGCAGATTACTATGTATCAATCACTTTTAATAAAAGTTGTGTACTACTTGAGTTTCATGATATATGATTTTGTAATTTGAAGTTAAGGTGTGAATTTATATTCCGTGTGTGATTATATGTTAGCGTCTATTCTAGTCTAAGGGCAACAAAGTTACTAAAAAGTGAATTTAACAAAGTTACTAAAAGTGCAATATAAAAAATTTATCCCAAAATTAAGACATAATCCCAATTTAATTGAATGATGGTTATTCTTTGAAAACAGGACATGTAGACCTACCAAAACTGATGTTTTCAACAATGGACCAAAACTGGGGTGAGTGTGATATGCTTCTTATCTAACGTTAATTTACTAGCCTTAGCTAACATATTTAACCGTTTATGATGGATGCAAGCCCATCCTGCTTTTATATCTATCCCTAAGCGATGAGTTCTTTGAATTATTTAGAGCGATTCTAAATTGCAAGTTTTTATCATCAATGACGGTTCCTTTTGTCTCAAAAAGATTATGTGATTAACATACTTCTTATTTTTAGATGTACCTTTCATGTATTATTCAATTTTATATTCTAGAGATCCCCTTCCTTAGTTATTTACTCTCTTAGAATATTCCTATCAATTGAATTGATGTCATCATAACAAGTTGGTCGAGTTTTGTTAGATTATTTCTTTTCATTCGATTGGATTATTCCTTGGAGGTACTAGCTTTATATATGGTCAACAATTATCCTAGTAATGATTCTTTCTTAGCGAGGTGATCAATCTCACCAAGTGGTTTCAATATGTTGGATATCCGGTAACAATCGTGTATAATTTTAGTTACTCCTATGCATTTCCTTCCCACTCGCTGACGCTTAGCTCAACTTGGGGCAATCCCTTTCGAGAAAATCCGAAATGCCTTCAATCCCATTATGGATGTCATCATCCATACCGCTTCCATCTTGGGCGCTTGAGGTCAAGATAAGTTGGGCTTCTTCTTCTAATTGGTAGGAGTATTTGACCAAGCCATCACCTAGTTGTTGAATGAGCGTAGGCATAACCCATCATTGTGGCACCTTTCTTAAGTGTATCTCCATCCGTACGCATGATACAAACATCACCATACAACGCAGTAATTATGGTCGCCGAGAGGTTGCCTCCTCGGTTGGCTCGTTGATGTCGAAGTTGTTCCAAGGAATTCCTCGATGTCTATCGGCTTGAGATCGTGGCCATAGTTTCTAAGGATGTCCGGTTGTTCCTCCTTCTTGTTGTCGAGGACTTTCGTGTCATAAGGCCGCCAAGTGTTTTTACTCCTAGAGGAGGTAGAGTTGCATCCCAAAGATATTGTCATGCAAAACCTAGATGGTGTAGCGCCACGGATCTTGACATGGTGGCATTATCTCTCATCTTGGCATTGTGCTAGACGAGCGGTCTTCTACTTGAGGCCGCTTTTAACCGCTTGGAGTCAAGCCTGGCTTGGGCTCGTCATCTCTCTCTCTACTTGCTCTTCCATTAAAACACTTGATCTTGGCTATACCGTGGTTCTTTACTTCATCCTTTTAAATCCGAGCGATGAAGTTTGGATGCAAACACTAAAGCCTAAAACATGATCCTAATTTTGTACTATGTGTGAGCACGATACTTATGATAGACATATATATAATTATATTGGGATTACTTTTCTAACTTATAGAAGAGGATGTGCTTAAATATTTATACTCCTTTAGGATTTCCCTCCTCCAATCGCGTTTGATTCTTCAATTTTGTCGCATCTTCCTCGTCGCTTTGACTCGGGGTTCCTTAAGGTGTTGCGACTATAGTTGACCTTCTTGTGTGATCCGAGGTCGTTATCCCACGCCGCAGAGCGTTCCTCGATGTAAATTCTTGAGTTGAAAATGCCCCTCCTTAATGTGTTTACCCGTTATGTGTAGTGTTGTGACTGCTCGGTGTCCATACATGGAGGGTTGAAGATGTGTAGTGTCATTGATCGCTTGGGTACGATCACCGGGTTATTAAAATGGGTGTTCTTGCATGTCTTCAAGCTCGAGATAGCTGATCGCCGTTAGACAATGTCATTTCTGGGCCGCTTGAATTTCTCGGGAGAGCGACTGCTGTGCGTGGATTTTGCTTCGTTGTGAGATGCCTCCCCTATGCCTCGAAATGTTGTCGTCTCCATTGCACATGCCATCGCCTCCTTCGAAGTTGCCTTTGAGTAGTGCGTGGTTGTTGGCTAGGTCGGCTCCTCCGGCCCTTTGGGTCGGGTCCACTCGAGTCTTGAACTACTTGGACCGAGGCACGAAATCATCCTTCCTTGGGTTTGCGTGCACGGTCCGGAACTCTTATTCTTACCGATTATCCTCCTCCTTGATCTTGCCCTTGGTGTTGATATATGCCTTCAAGTCAGAGATGATGCCTTCCTATTATATGTCTCCTCTTTTTCCTTGATCATGATCCCCTATTTTTGAAATCGATGAAGTCATTATTGTCTTCTTACTAGGGCAAGGAGCCTAGGAGCTCGTCATGGTCTGGGTGTTCTCAGGTTGTCTAGCGTTATTTCGCCTTTTGTTGATGTTGCCCCTATCCCGGGGTAAAATTAGTGGCTAAACTTAGCCAAATGGCGAAATTTTGGCCTTGTTTGGAAACAAACCAGGCTAAAACTATGTTCCCTTTTGGGCCAAAAAAAAAAAAAAAAAAAAAATATTAGCCAAGTCTATTTCACGTCCCACCTCCATTTCGTCCAACTTTAGCTAATCGCAAGAAAGTATAATTGCCAAAAATTGGAAAGTTTAGCCAAAACTTAGAAGCTTTTACATCAAAGTTTGACGTACTTTAGCCAAATTACTCTATAACCTTTGTTTCTACTATGCTCAGTTAATATTTAGGTCTTGAATTTGTGCAAAATAGTCAAATGATAAAAGATTTTTTTGTTTTTTAATAAAAGTTTAGCCAAACGTAAGAAAGTACAAGTCGCAAAATTTGAAAAGTTTAGCTTAACGATAGAAGCTTTCGTCTCAACGGTTGGCATACTTTAGCCAAGTCTATTTCACCACTTTGGATATAAAAGTTCCTTAATTTTTTCCTTGCTATCTGTCCGGTGGTGCTGGCTGCCGAGGTGCCGGGTGGGAGCGCACTTCGTTGTTTTTCCTCTGATTCCCATCCGCTTCTAGATCGCTAAGAACTCCTCCTCTGTGGGTAACTCTTGCTGAGCCGTCATCTGCCTGATGCCGGTGTAGGCTTATATATCTGTTGATGATTGGCCGGTGTACATCCGGGCCTCCCTTATGCTGATGGGGAAGTCCTGTGTCTCCCGGTCGATGAAGGCATCAAGGTCCGATTGTTGACGTAGGAGATGCAGGGGCTCGTCTATCCTGTAGCCCCTGTCCCCCGCACTCTGCGGGAGGTTCTTGATGTGCAAGTGGGGCTCAGGCACGCCTCTCCTTGGATGATTAAAGGGGTTAAACTTGTGATGCCTAGCCCAAGTGGTGGAGTTGTCCCCTTGGTTCTCAGCCCCTCTTCAAAGCTTTGAAGTTCCTTCTCGCTTCTTTGCCCTCTCCTATCTTTGGGTTGATGTCTATGATGTCCCACGCCACCTTGGCATGTTGGAGCCCTAGGTGGCATGTTGGAGCCACCTTGGCATGTTTGAGCCACCTTGGCATGTTTGAGCCTAGGTGGCATGTTGGTACCTAGGTGGCATCACCTTGGCATGTTGGAGCCTAGGTGGCATGTTGGAGACGCATGGCATGTTTGAGCCACCTTGGCATGTTTGAGGTAGAGTGGCATGTTTGAGCCACCTTGGCATGTTGGAGCCTAGGTGGCATGTTGGGAGCCCACGTGGCATGCTTGAGCCATCTTGGCATGTTGGAGCTTAGGTAGCATGTTGGAGCCCACATGGCATGTTTTAGCCACCTTGGCATTTTTGAGCCACCTTGGCATGTTGGAGCCTAGGTGGCATGTTGGAGCCACCTTGCCATGTTTGAGCCTAGGTGGCATGTTGGTGCCTAGGTGGCATCACCTTGGCATGTTGGAGCCTAGGTGGCATGTTGGAGCCCCATGGCA
Source organism: Isoetes taiwanensis (assembly GCA_021234155.1). NCBI lineage: Eukaryota > Viridiplantae > Streptophyta > Lycopodiopsida > Isoetales > Isoetaceae > Isoetes > Isoetes taiwanensis. The sequence continues at coordinate 33,541 of JAJEKV010000501.1, forward strand.
TGTTTGAGCCACCTTGGCATGTTGGAGCCTAGGTGGCATGTTGGGAGCCCGTGGCATGCACCTTGGCATGTTGGAGCTTAGGTGGCATGTTGGGCCCACATGGCATGTTTGAGCCACCTTGGCATGTTAGGGCCTAGGTGGTATGTTTGAGCCACCTCGGCATGTTTGAGCCTAGTGGCATGTTTGAGCCACCTTGGCATGTTGGAGCCTAGGTGGCATGTTGGGAGCCCACGTGGAGGTGGCATGTTGGACCCGGCGCGGCACGTTTGAACCACCTTGACATGTTTGAGCCACCTTGGCATGTTTGAGCCTAAGTGGCGGCATGTTGGTGCCTAGGTGGCTCAAGCATGCCAAGGTGGCTCAAACATGCCAAGGTGGCTCAAACATGTCACCACTGGGGTTTTTGGATGGCATTCTTGGCAATGGTTCTAAAAAAGAAAGATGGCTTGCCATTTGTAGGGACTGGATAAGTGCAGGTAGCTACGTTTGCATGCCAAAACTCCAGCCCCCTGCTCCAATGCTGAAACTTTGCTCCTAGTGCAGATGCGATTAGGGAGGCGACGCTTGATTGTGGAAAACTAAGCGGTGGAGTTCTCGAGGGTGTGCCCGGATTGGATAGTGTTAAAACCAAAGCCGCATTGCCCCGGTGTTTGTCGCTTTGGTGAGGGCATTCTTGGCACTGAGATTCGAATCCTCCGGCCGAACAAGGAGGATTTATTTCTTTTGTGTCTTTATTTCTTTTGTTTTATTTCTTTGTTTCTCTTGTCTTGTTTCTTTCACAAAGGTCGGATTGGAGGCAATGTGAATCTGATGCAGAATGTCAAAGGCAGTTGGAGATTCATTCCGGCTTTGCGGCCATTGGTCCGGAGATGCAAAACATATGGCAAGGAAAGTTTTTTAGTTGTTTGTTTGATTTAAAAGTTCTTGCCTCCTCAAATGCTCCAAATAAGCTATGATGTAATTATCTTTAGGACCTAAAATGCGAGTTGGGCATTTATTTTGATAAGTAAAACTTGGGTAAGACATTGCGTTTCTTCTTTTTTAAGAAGAGCCAACATCATATTTACATATGCATATCTTAGTTGGAGATTCTAATTGGTCTGGCTGAAATTCTTTCCACCCGATCTGATTGCTTGACCATTGGGTTCCATGTTTTTGCCCTCAAAATTTTCCAACCTGTGCATAGACCATCGTGCACTTTTGCACCATTAAAGTTGCACATGGAACTCCAATTGAAAAAATCGAGGGTCGTTGATCTCGGCACAATGGAGGGGATATTTGTCGGATCAATGTTCCACAAACAATATAAAAAACATCCCATTAGTAGATTATTATAGGTTGAAAATTTGAGAATTAAAATATGTGTAAAAATTGCCCCATCAAAGTGAGAATAACGGTCCGATTTGTGAAGATAAATGGCCCGGATGGTGATCTTAGTACTATGATCTTATTGGCTCTATCTTTTAACGCTTCTTGATTTTAATGACAATAGAGATGGGCGGTGAAGATCATGATCCTTGTCCTATGATCTTATTGGGTAAAAAATGAAGGGTGAGATTTCTTTGCGCCATTGCTTTCTTCGCGTCATTGCTTTCTTTTCTCCGGCTATGGCGCCGCTTGTGCTTTCTTTCTCTCCAGCTATGGCGCCATGTCAGTGCTATGGCGTGTCTCGTGCCATGGCATTTGCTTGTGCATGGTGAGATTAGAGCAAACAGAAGAAGAAATGATCGATTCAAAGGCGTGATGAGCAAAGTAGAATCGAACCGATCTGCAATTTATCCTTAAGGGAACATAGGTGGGGATCGGATCTGTTTGTGGAATCAAAGGGGCGAAGTCAAACAGAATAGATGTGGTCAGATTGACAAAAGGGTCGCTTGCCACAAAATGGGCTATCGGAGACACTGTTCTAGAAGAAATCTATCAGTTAGTGCATGGCAGGAAATATTCAGGAACATTTTCATATTCATTCTTTTCTCACCATTCTTTTTTGTTCCATTCTTTTCTCTGTTCCATTCTTTTCTCTGTTCATTATTTTCTTACAGCTTTTTGAAATCCGGCTCTCCTCCATTCTTTCTCACCTTGAACGTTCTTCATATCTGCATTTTTTAGTGATGGAAAAATTGTTCCCCTGGCTCCCATTCCTTTTTGTGGTTCGAAGCAGCAAGGGCCGCGCCTATTTCTTGCATTAATACGTGGAAGACACCTTATTTAATAAGCTGGATGTTTTCTATACATAAACCCCTACCTGTGAGCTACAGGTTTATGGTTATTTCCTGATTTTCCATGTGCCAGCTGCTTCTCTTTTGCAGCATTCATTATCGCTGCGTCATTTTGAGTGGGATCATCCTTCTGAACCATTTTGAGTGGGATCATCGACGATGGTAGCCCATCATGGTGGCTGTTGCCGCTGCCTCAGGAAGTCAGAAGCCACATCAACGATTCCCAATACACATGGCGAATATTTCTGCTCAGGAAAAACTCAAATACAAATACGATTCCCAATACAAATGGCGTATTTTATAAAGCTCAAGGAAAAACTAATCCGTTGATCATCCGGAGGTACTTTTTATTGTTTATTGTTTATGTTTTTGCGAAGAAGTTCTTGCATGTTAAGTCGGCCCGGAGCTGAATTCTGAGCATTCATGGCCCTTTAGGTACATTGCAGGTTGAAGGAAGAAGATAGCAGCAAATACAGCAGGTAGGCAGTGACAGAGCAGCATGGAACCAGGAATGCCCAATAAATGCTTCTGGTTGTGCCATTTCTGCTCCATTTTATGCTCCAATCTGCTCCAATATTCTTGATTCGGAATCCATCTTTACGTCTTCCGAAATTTTGGGTCTATTTATGTAACTCATTAATTTTTTCTTTTGTATCTGTTATTCTTCTTGGATTTAATTTTTTGTAAAAGCTGAATTGTTTATAACTTAACCATTAATTCAATATTTTTGAACCTTAACCATTGAATGTTTAACCATTGAATTTTAACTTAGATTGCAATCTATTATGTATGAATGAGAATGGAGATAACATGGCATTTTATGCCCTATGGACTTGTTTGGGTTCGATTCCCAAAAGGCTCTTTTTTTTACAATAAAAAATTCATAATATATTAGCTTTTAAATTGTGGCCTATAGTAAATTTTTTTTTTAATGTGTGCCACGTGTCAACTTTTGATTGTTAGAAGATATATTAGATACAATACTTTATTTTTTTCCTATGTGTAATAATAATGCTTTTTTATTTTTAAAGTATGCCACATGTCCATATTTGATTAGTTAGAATAATGTTTTTTTATTTAAAAAGTGTGCCACGTGTTAATATCTGATTAGTTAAACAACCACATTATAAATTCACGTTTTTCTACGTGTTATAAAATTTACTTTTTACATGTCCTTATTTTAGAAAAACAATAGCTAGATTCGAATAACACATGTAGTGTTTTGTAAATTAAAAAAAGTCCATGCGTGATTTGTTTAATTTTTCAAAAACAACACTTGAAACGACGTGTCTATATCGAGAAAAAACACACTTGGAAAATATTATTTTTCTATTTCCTATGTGTTCTTTTCCTTGTAATCCTTTATTTCTAGTGTTGTAATTTAGTTCTTTAGGTGTAGTAAAATTAAAACCTACGCGTGCTATTTTAAAGATAAACAACGCATGGTTCCACAAAAAACAACAGTGAAGGAAAAAAGTACACGTTGACAAAAATTCAAAAAACTATGTCAAATTTTTCTACGGCGTGGATTTTTTGCCAAAACACCAACATGGAAAATTCCGCCAAAACCACTTTGTCTCTTTGTGCAAACCGGATAAACGGGCCACGGGATTTTGGGGCCATTTTTGGTGTTGTTTTTGGCATAAAACAACACTTCCGCACAACTAAAACAACTGTGGACTAAAATTGGGGTCAGGCAGTACTCCACCTTCATTCCCGGACTAGCGACCATTGCGGATCCCATTCATAAACTCACGGGTGATGAATCCACCGGGCTTGGAATTCCTGTGGATGCCGCTTCCAACAGCTTGAAGCTTTTGCTTACTCAGCCCCGGTTCTTGTTCCTCCTCAATGGGACAAGCTTTCATGTTCATGTCGATGTCCCCGGCGTTTGCTATTGAGCTGTTCTTTCTCAAGAATATGATGCGACACCGACAAAACAAACCGATACGCCAAATTAAAACTCAATTCTGCTGAGCGCAACTATTCCCGCCACGCAGCGTGAAGCTTTGTCTCATTTTCTCGTGTCCAACGCCCGGCCACTATCTTTTGGGCGTCAGATCAAATTCTTTGTTGACCACCAAGCACTCCTTTATTTGATCAACAAATCCACGCCCCCGCGGGCGCATTGCTCGTTGGGTCCTTCTTCTCCAAGAATTTGCCCTTTTGAAATTGTTCACAAGGCCGCAAATCTCATGTTGTCCCGGATTATCTTTCACGATCCACACAGATGATCCTCCATCGAGTCTCGAGGCGCCTTTTTCCCGGACGCCAACTCTTTTAGTCACGGCAACACCACATTGGTTCCATGACTTTCAGCAGCATACCTCCTCACACAGCTTCTTCCACCGAGGACATGACTCTCTCATGCCAAACAACAATCCTCGTGCTATCAATTTCTCCTCGCGACGTCCGCGTGACTACAATATGGTTGCGGGACATCTTTACAAAAAAGGGTAAGGATACCATCCTTCGACGCCGCTGTGTTCTACCTCATGAAGTTCCGGATATTGTCGGAGAAGCTCATCAAGGGCTAGGTGGTGGTCATTTTCATGGTGACACCACGGACGCCAAAAATCCTTCTAGCCGGGTATTTTTGGCCCACGCTCTTCAAAGACGCCACGCCACGCCTCAGACGCGTGTGATGCTTTGATGTGGGACGTCCACGGCCCGCGGACGCTCTTCCCTTGACGCCGGCCGCCACGCCTACTTCCCTTCAAAGCAAATGGGGAATGGATTTTGTGGGACCCATCGATCCTCTGCGCGGCACACCCGTGTCTGCTACGTTCCTCGGGTTCTCACCGACCACGCTACTAAATGGGCGGAAGCTTATGCGACTTCCGCATAACATTGCGGGCAAGTACAGCCAAGGTCCTCTATCAACAAATTATCACGCGACGGCTGCCCCACGAGCTGGTCGATCGTGGTGTCCATTTTATCAATCATACCATCAAGGAGCCGGTTGATTATCTCCCGATACATCATCACAAGAGCACACCTTACTATCCTCAAGGCAATGGTTTGGCGAAAGCACCAACAAAACTCCGGGTCACAATTTCAAGAAAATTTGTGACGGCTTCTCAGACCGACCGCAAAAACAAGCTTCCCATCGTTTCTTTGGGCTTACAATACTTGTTTCAAAATAGCTCTGTGTCACACTCCCTTCAAATTGGTTTATGGTCAAGAAGCTCTCATGCCGCTTGAATACATCCTTCCAACACTGGTTTTCAATCTGGCACGCCCATAATCCGCCTCCCGCCCTCAAAGAAAGGGTCTATCAATTGGAGCAGCTTGGATGCACTTGAAGGATGCTTATATTCATGTTCTTCATGGACAACGGTTGCAAAAATCTCTACATGACAAACGTCTCAAGACAAAAACATTCAAAGCAGGAGATTTGGTTCTTCTTTATGATTCGGTGCAAAAAAATTTTAAAGGGTAAGCTTAAGTTTCGATGGCTTGGCCCTTATCAAATTATTCAAGTGGTTCAACCCAAATAAGCTTTTTCAAATTGGCTGAGTTAGATGGAACTCCATTACCTACATGGTTAATGGCTTTAGCCCAAAACATTTCATATACCACAAGTGACAATCAACAAACAGACACAGTTCAAGACGCAAACACAAATGAGATAGTGACTAAAATGGCATATTATAGGTGGAAATTTTTACAAAATGTGGGCACAGCCAGCTATTTCCGCTATGGGGCTTTGCCCTATATACAAAAAAGGGACTCCGAGCCCTATCTACTAAAAACCTAAGAAGAAAAACCCTCTACTCGGGTTCGGAGAGCAGGTGATGCAGAGGAGGTGGTAGAGGTTCTTTTCGGGTCCCAAAGTGAAGTGCAGAACCACCTCCCCCGTTGGTCTTCGGATCGGGATGTGGGGAGAAGGGTGAATGACACATCCACTCTTCCCCTTGCTGGCTCATTCCACCGGGAGTGGAGTGGTGGATGGCCCCCGCCGGTTTACCGCCGTGGGAATGTCTCACTTCCGATACTGGTTCCGTGATCGATAGGGAGTAGGGGCGTCATGCTGGTATCAGAGCATGATCTTGATAGACCAAGTTCGAGCACTGACCATTTTTTCCATAGGATTAACAGTAGACTCAAGTCTTGGGAAATAGCCACCCAAGCAGGAACCTCGAAAATTGGAAATTTTTTTCCAATTTCTAGTGTAGTAGATAGGTTAATGCTAAGTTACTAATAAGTTTTAGCAAAAATCTAACCTAAATTGTCCAAAAAGAGGTGACCCCTCACAGAGTGCACCCAGACCAAATCCGTTCAGGATCCGATTTGATCCTGGTGCACTGTGTGAGTGGTGGACCCATGTTGACATAGTTAGATGCATAATTTAACTAATCTAATAGTGCAGTTCAACTTATTCCCTTGATTCTAGCTCGTTTTGCATGTTAAAACACTAAGAAACCCCTTGTAAATTGAAAATTGGACCCAAAAAGAGGTGACCCCTCACAGAGTGCGCCCAGACCAAATCCGTTCAGGATCCGATTTGATCCTGGCGCACTGTATGAGTGGTCAAAACTTTGAACCTTCATAACTTGAGCTATACAGCTCCAAATCGCCTGACATTTGTTGCGTTAGGACCATTAAAGAGTCTAGAATCCATTTATGATCTCAAATTAGGCCATTTATGATCTCAAATGACCAAAAATTGCTCAAACCCTAAATTCGTCTTCCAAACTAGGGTTTGTTTAGAAATAGAAGCAATAGCTTTTAGGGTATAAGGCTAGAGCCACGTAAGATAAAGGGCATGATTTTTTGAAGATATTGAAGACCCCAGGACGACGATCGACAACATAAGGGAGGACTGTGAAAAGAGGTAATTCCAAGAGAGGAAGCACTATGGCAAACACCTCAACCAACGGCCGAGTAGTACAGGCACAACTGGCCTATCAACAATCTTCATCGAATGGAAGACACACCTTAATCATCTGCATGAAGAACCTTCTCGACTATCAAGCACTCGGTTGCAACATCCACGAGCTCACAACAGAAAGAAGATTGCTAGTTTATTGAAAATACACAACAATTTGTAAATACAAATTTATGTTTTGATCATGTTAATGTATTAATGATATCTGCATTTGGAATTGCTAAAATTGAAGCAAAACTCAGTGTTTCTGGCCCCACCCCTCAGTAGTGTGCCAGACCAAATCCGCCATTCCGGATTAGCCTCGCCAAGACCGTGTGAGTGATTGACCTTGATCTTTGCCAATACTTGGCCAAATACAGAAAGTAAGGGCACCATTCCACTTAGCTCACCTTGTTTAGTAGGATTTGACCCTTAGATTATAGAAATTGACCAACCCAAACTCAAATGAAGCCCCCATCCCTCAGAGTGCGCCCGGCACCAAATCCGTTGTGATCCGATTTGATCCCGGTGCAACGTGTGAGTGGTGGCCCCAAAACTAAGCCAAAACTTGTCCAAATGAAGCAAGGGCTCAATCCGACCTATCTCGATGAGATAAGTAGGATTCTACCCTTAGTTTGCATGTTTGACATCATTTTCGACCCAAACAAGGCCCCATCCTCACAGAGTGCGCCAGACCAAATCCGTTCAGGATCCGATTTGATCCTGGCGCACTGTGTGAGTGGTCGACCCCAAACCTAGGCCAAAACTTGTCCAAATAAAGCAAATAAGGGCTCAATCTGACCTATCTCGATGAGATAAGCAGGATTCTACCCTTAGTTTGCATGTTTGACATCATTTTTGACCCAAAGAAGGCCCCACCCCTCACAGAGTGCGCCTAGACCAAATCCGTTCAGGATCCGATTTGATCCTGGCGCACTGTGTGAGTGGTCACACTAAAATTGTCCTAACTTGTCCGTACTTTCTCCAAATTGGATGAAACTTGTTGCAATAGGATCCTTAGGATTTACTCTTTAGCATGATTAGCTTGCCTTTTGCATAGCAATACCCTAGAATCATAGGTTTTACCAAACCCTAAAATTTTCCAAAATTAGGGTTTTGGCTATAAATAGGTCTACCACCCTCATTTGCACCTTACACCCTTGCTCCTCACTCCAAGCCGATTTTCCAGACCCCTAAGGCGCTTCTGCTTGACATCCCCAACGGTAAAAACCATGGCAACCATCTGCCAGCGATGGTACAGCCACAGCCCATTTGGCCGAGGCCGACCTCAACTCCGTCTTTGCCGCCTTCCAGAAGGAGCTTGATGTGGAAGCCACTATCAATGCGGGTGTCTTGTATTTCTTGCAAATTGATGTAAAAAAATACACTAGCTTAAAGTGAATTTAAGGTAAAATTTGAATTTTACATGGGCTGCCTATCATTAATGCTTTTGGTCCACGTGAGATTCTTTGCAATTATTTTTGGCAACCCACGAATTTGGGGGCACGTTTTGAGTTTTGAACTCCCTCCACAGGATTGAAGCTACCGGATTGAAACCCCTTTCTCATTGGAACCAAGAATAGGATCCCCATTTCTATGCCTGTTTGATCGATCTTGGAATGTATGAAGCTATGGCAGAATCAAATTCACCAGCAACAACAGATTCGGATCTTGTTCTTGAGGAGGACTTACCATCAGATTCGAATTTTGCTATTGAGGAGGACTCTACATGCATTTCTTCTGGGGACAATCAATCTTCATCAAAAAGATGCAAGAGAGAGGCCGGATATGGGGCAAAACAGATTAGAAGAAGGTTGAATGATTCTGTGAATCACATACTAAATCAAGTTTCTAGATTGAATCCAAAAACGAAAAAAAACTTTTGCTGAAAATTGCTCCGTGATAGTAGATTGGACTTTTTATTTGGCCCTGTTGTTGGAAGGCCTAAAGAGGCTATTGTGAAAAGAGATTTATTTGAAAACCTTAAGGATGGCCTCCAAGAAGTGAAACGTGCTAATAGCAATGACAAGCTTGCTGCCAAACACAGTGTTCTTTCCATGGTAGTTGGAAAGGAAGGAGTATTACAAAGAGACCACACCGGCAGCCAAAATCCTCAAATTGCATCCTAGAAATATGAAGCTAGCAGCAGAAAGGAGGAAAAAATGTCTTTGTATGGAGCAAATCTGTGGGCATTAGCGGGGATCTAAAGCCAAGAAAAATGCCATAGATCGGGCTATGAAGGATGAGTTGTTCGGGTTCCGGTTAGATAATACAAAAGTATCACCAAAGGTAAGAGATGTCATGAAGAAGAGGACTGAACCAATTCAAGACATCGACATTACAATGTACATGCTAGTATTTTAGGGTCATGGAGGAGTCACATAGTTTTTGAATTTTCGATCCGAACATCAAATGTACTTTAGCTAGGAATGTATGTAGTCATGTAGATGTTTTCTACATTTTTGCAGGTGACATGAGAGTCTTTTTCGTACAAGCATGTTCCACATCATGCATCAAGAAATGTTATTCAGTTTTTCTTGTAGAAGTTATATTGACATGCTTTACATTGAATCCAACTTGAAGGTATACTTGAAGCTAACTATAGAGATGTGCTATAGTAAGAAAATAAAACTGAAGGAAGCTACTGTAGGAATGTAGTAGATGTCAAGAAAATATGTGAATGCTTTTCATAGAGTAGCTATTATGTAAGGATGTGGGGTTTCGAGGAAGAAAGTACTTAGATGTAAGAATGTGGAAGATACATAAAAAACACATTCTAATATTTTGTAAGATTCTGACAGTGTACTTTTGCAGGCTGAATTATACCAAATCTTTGTTGATCAGCATCCAAAAGTCAAAATTGGCATCAGGCAATTCGAATACTTAAAACCTCCTTGCATACTAAAAGCTAAAGGAGAGGAATACCTCTTTGTTGTGTGAAGCATGAGCAGCAGATTTATATAAGAAGGCTTTCAATATGATGAGGTCAAAATTCCACGAGAATTGTACTTGCAATTGCAATGTGTGTGCTTGGTTAATGCCGGATTTGCCAAGGTAAGAAGCGTAATTATGATAATGTGAGCACGCTTTGGAGAGCCATGGTATGCCCGAGGGCGACCGATGAGGAGTGGCACAAGCTAGCCTGCATGGAAACAAAATGTGACAGTTGTGGGAAACAGTTAATTGAGTTGTGTCCCAGAGAGAAGGATGGAAGCATCGAGGATTCGGTCGATTGGCAAGTCTATAACTATGTTAATGAACCTTCAAAGAAGGGAACTTCCCGAAGGCTAAAGTTAGTTGACAAGAAGGGCGAAGGCAAAGGAGATGTTGGACAGCATGTTCGACCATATGTCTAAGTTTATATATCACAATTTTGTGGCACATTGGCAAAGCAAGCAGTTCAAAGAATGCATACGAACACTTCGCGACGATTCAGTGCTATCAGTTGTTGATTTTTCTGAAAATTATACTTTGAAGCCATTCAACGAGATTCAAGCTCAGCATTGGTACAATGAACAAATTAGTATTCTGGTTCATATCACCATGTTCAAGGTAAATGGCAGATTGAGAAAATGTGTGCACTCATTTATTTCAGACGACAAAACTCATGATACCCACTTCGTACAAGATGCATTCAAGATGCACCTCAAATGGTTGCAAGAGAATGGTGGTGGCCATTTGAAATACCATTTGGTTTGGTCCGATGGTTGTGCAGCCCAGTTTAAATCTAGAAGAGCATTCTATCATGTGACAAGATACCATGTTCAACATAAGATAAGAATGCAGTGGAATTTCTTTGGTTCAGGACATGGGAAGGGAACACACGATGGGGAAGGGGCAATCTCTAAATTGTGGCTTGAAGCAGAACAAAGGAAAAAGGATGGGAAGATAGTAAAAGATGCAGCAACTGCGTGTCAAGTATTGAGGGAGAAAAAATCAGATGTGGAGAGGGTATTCTGGGAGGTGACTGACATTGATCGGTCCCAAGCACATGATGTACTTCCAGTAAAAGGCGTGCAATCACTTCATTGTGTGTCTTCAATAGACTCAAACGATGCTACAAAATTATTGTGCAGACCTCTTTCATGTTTTTGCAAAGCATGCATCAATTTTAATTGGCCTGCTTGTGAGAATGCTGACCATTGTGGTAGGTGGGAGTTGCGAAAACTAGAGCCAATTAGTAAGATCAATCCTGGAGATGTTGATGAGGCTGAGGATTTATGGGCAAATGACGAGGATAATATTGACGAGACGCTGCAGGTTGGTGATTATTTTGGATGCTTCACAGCTCCAGACAATCATGAGGGGGTCCCTTATTATATCCTTCAATGCACCCAAGTAAAACATGTACTCGAGGTAGATACCATGGATGACTATGGAAACTTATTTTTCAGAGGTGATGAGGTTATTACAGGCAACTACTTCGAGCTGATCCCTAGCTGCCATCAGAAGTACAGGTTACTAAAAGAGAAGAAGGTTTTTGTCCCTCCCGAGTCTGTAATAGGGGTTCGCTTCGCATTGGAGCCAGTCAAGCACAAGATAAAAGGTGCTGCTTATTCATATGAACTGTCTCAGTATTGGCACGAGATGCTATTAGGAAATCTGCCTGAGATTGTAGATGTACTGTGAATTTCTGTTCTTGTATCAAGTTTACCTTTTTGTACATCAGGCTACATAATTATTGTCATGTGTAATTCTGATCACTTGTTTTCAATATTAAAGTGAATACATTGGCAGCAGGTAGGTTCAAGACACTTGTACATGTACTTGAGACACTTGTACTTGTACTTGAAAACTCAAGGTTAATGGCTACCTTAGGTTAATGGTTCATATTTCGTGAGTGTATATATGGTAAGAGCCATTTTGGAAGTGCCTAGTGTTGTGGTTTTGAATTTGCTTGTTTGATCTGTGCTTACAGTACAACTTATACTGACATAGCTCAGTATGCCTCTTTTAAAACAATGGGGGACACTTATATTGTATCCTTTAGAATGGGGGACACTTATGTTGTACCCTAAACCATAACTTTGGCTACTTTAGAATTGGTGGGGTCTTTATTGACCTTGTAAAAAAAAAACATGTTAACACAAAGTGCAAGGTTTGACAAAGCACTCATCTAATATGAGCTTAAGTTGTCAATAAGTGGTAGAACTTTTATGAGGATAATTTAAGAACAGGAGAAATGAAAGACATACAAAACACTTGGGATAAATTGACACTGGCAGAAACCAGATACATGCTTTAGAATAATGCCATATGGCACAACTTATGTCATTTTTTCAAAATTAATTGGTTGAGGCACTCTGGCCAAGTACATCCGAAATTTTGAAGGCAACTAGGCCAAAACAAATGGTTAGATTCATCTACCAATCGACACATCAATGGCTTCTCCATCTTCACACTGTTTAAGTAGGGCTTCTTGCAGACATGCTCGCCGACCTAGCGCATAATCGTGTGAAAACCAGCCTGCTGTAACCTGTGCATAGTGCATTAAAGCAAACAGAAATGTAAAAATGGTGTAAACTAAAAGCTTGCAAGAGAATTGGACACTTACCTTCAACTCCTTATTTCCGACAACTGCGTTCACAAATTTGTGCATGCAGGCCATCACATACAAGCCGCAATTTGACAGATCGGGCTGCTGAGGTACTTCAAGATGTTCAAGCCCCTTCACATTATTTCTGCGAATAAAATCAACACCGCTTGAGGTTTGACTCATTGATTGAGTCAATATCTGCGTATGAAGCCTGCACATGCACATTTAAAAGTAGAAATGTAAATATTTAAGTAGACAGGAATGGGAGAAAGTAGATAGAAATGCATACCCTCTAATTGCCTTCTCATTTGTCGCAAAAGCTTTCAGACTATTCAATATATGAATCGATGGTGCACGAAGAACTATAGGATTCCCTTCTGCAAAGGCAAATATAGCCAACACAAAGTGCTCATTCTCAAGCACGGGTAGAAGAACATACTGGCATTTTGACATAACCAGCCCTTTCATTCCCTGTTTCACGATATCTACAATGTTTCTTGAGGCCTCGATTTTTTTCTTACTTGCTGTAGCTTCCTTGAACAAGTGAAAGTTAAAAGATGGATAAAAGAAAATCTTGTTCTTCCACTCCGATGGCAAATTATGATGCAGGTACCTACAAGAAGATAAGGTCATAATTATACTTCATTATAAATACACAAAGAATAGGAGATGAAATCAGAATTACATCTACAACACCTTGTGCATACCTGCCATACAGTTCAATAAGGCAGCTTGTCATCCTTGATCTGGGTGCACAGAGTTCTTCAAGGTCAATATCGACCACCTTCATGGGAGGATCAGGGGGGCTATCCTTGAAAGGCACAAAAGGTGTGTAAGAACACAGTTTCTCACGCATGCTCCTACAAGGATCAAATTGAAGTGTCAAGTATCATGCAGGTGCATAAAAACAAATGTTTCATAATATTACCTTGCATCAGCATCAGATTCTTCACCGGATTTAGAATCTTCAAGAGATTTTGTGTCTTCAACAGATTTTTGCCTACAAGAAATGGTGTGAGTTGAAGAAATGGGAAGTGCATACCTTTTCTTAGCTGCACTCTTAGCTGGTGCATCCTTTCTGACTCGAGTTTTCCGCTTGTTATTTGGGGGAGCATCCTCCTCCTTCACGATAATCGTTTCTATAGTTGCTGGTGCTTTCTTATCTTCATCTGCCATAACCAGTTAGAGAATATGCACCTCATGAATAAATGTTACTGTTTGATGAGCTTTAAAACCCAAAACTAGCTAAGCAAGTCACGCCATTTTTTCGGGCAAAACAAATGGAAAACATATTGAGCTTCAAGACTATAGCAAGTACATATGAAGTGCTTTCGAATAGGTAGTGTAAGACAAACACAACTAAAGAATTAAGTAGCTAAATACCTATACTATCGAAAACAAGTTAAAAGAACATGCACCTATTGTAGAAACCTCAACAATGGTCGGTACTTCTTCTTGTTTGTGAGGGATTTTTTGGTCAATATTCTCGCCACCTACTTTGTATGAATGGACAAATATAAGCTAAATTAATGATGACACCATACAAAAATAAAAGTGACGCTCACCTTTGATAGGAACACAGCGAAGTCAAGGAAGCCAACTCGATCCAAATTTGGGATCTCCTCTTGAAGACTAATTCCACACCGCAAACACACATCTTACAAATTAGCAACCTGAAATAATATTGAAGCTTATATCAACTCAATTAAATTTGAACTTATTGATTTCGGCATTGCCATCTCCACAAACTTTCCCGATTACGTCTTTCCCGAAATTGTGAGAGAATGCCTTAATAGGTGATGCTGATGTAGAAGGAGTCCCGCCGGACATGGCATCATCCTTGGTTGGTTTAGGTTCTGAAACATCTGAGAATTCATGTAGCAAGGTTCTTCCTTCAAGGAATGGCTTCACACCTGCATATGACAATGGCTAGTTAGCTAGACTCAGATCTAAAAAAAATTCTACATGTTTACAAATCATCTACATGTTTACATTACATTCTATAAAGGGTTCGGGTTTCTTGATGCTCCCCCTTTTACGCAAAACAAAAAGTAAATGTAATCAAAACTAACAAACAAGGAATCAAGAATGTAAAGTGTCAATAAATGTAAGTCATGCAAGAAAGCATCTACATGAGACAGTCTCAGTAATAAGTTATGCAAGAAAGCATGTACATGATGTAAATTTAAGTGAAGCAAGAAAGCATGTACATGAAAGAAATGTAAATGACAGAAAGAATGTACAGATCCAAATCCAAGCACCTTGAACTACATTCATTCTCCAGAACAACAAAACTTAAGTCTATGTAGAAGGTAAATGTCGATTCAGTACTCTACCAAACAAATACATATCTAAAAATAAGCACTTGCATATCAAAAGTATTCCTACATCAGTAAAAAATGAAATCAAGTGAACAGAATTACCTTGAGTAGAAATTCCCATATTTGCACGAAGTTCTTGAGGCCAAAGACAATGAAAAACACACTGGTTCGAAGTAGAGACACGGTATGAGAGACAAAGAAGGCAGTAGGGATGTCCACATGATGGCAACACCAAAATACTACTGTCAAGGCATGCATTGCAAGAGCAAAGACATGTGTTCTTTCACGAGGATTTGATGCCTTACTATCTCTTTGCAAGAACAGAATTTGGGATGCAAGGTAATTACATCTGATTCCTTTATCCTACTCTCACTAATTTCATTCATCTCCAAATCCTTGCTGATTTCATGGATGGCAGTGGCTAATGTCTGCAACTCAGAAGTCATGTCTTCGATTGGCTTTGTTAAATTTTTCATCTCCTCCATAAAACTTGATTTTTCCTCTTCAAAGTGACTTGCCAATGCCATTTGCAAATCTATTGGCTGCCCTGCTGCCTTTAGTGTCAGAATTTTGGCAAGCTGAGTGTTTATCTGTGCATCAGATTTTTGGACAACCCTACTTAATGTGCTTCTCTCACTCTCTAGCACGCAAATCTAGGATTCAAGTAGCTTCCTCTTGTCCTTCATCTCCTTCAATCACGCTAATCAAGATAGTAGCATCCACAAGTCTACTCTCAACCAATTTCTTCAACCCATCCATCCGTACTAAACCGACTGTGGCAGATTTACCTTGCATATTTTACATTGACGATTTTAGGGTCCTTTGCATGTGTAACATCAGACTCCTTTTGTTCTTTTTTAGCAGAAATAGCATTCTCCTTTACCTCATTCCAGTCAATTTGTATGCCTTTGTAATGAAGTGCAAAGGCCCTTGCAAAGTACAATGGAATGTGATGGTTATTGATCTCCGTCTTGCCGAATACATGCTCATATTTCTTAAGAAAATCTGCCATCCAAACCCCTTGGATCCGGCATCTTGGTAACCCCTAACGGTGGTGGTTGAGCCCCAAACATCATGAACCACTTGCAGCGGACACTGAAAACCGAATCAAAATTGTAGGTCCTAAGCTGTCTAATGCTAACCTTGAGCAACTCTGGCTGCAATGAAGATTTTCCAGGAGTTGTCTTTAGTTTCCTGCTGCTGCTCGATGGCTTAGGCTCTGGGGTTGCCATGGGCTTCAAACCCTTGGTTCTTGGCGACTTCACGGGACTGATTCGACCTTCTTCGCTTCATTGCTTCTTGCTGCTACTAATAGGGCTTGATCAATCACTAATGAATGCACAAAATCACACCCTCCTGCAGCCCTAAACCCTAAGCATACTGGTCTAGGTGATAATGGGAGAGTATCGGGCTTAGGGTCCATGATCGACCTTGCAAAGGTCCGGCTATGGCGGGAGCGTGAGGGTTGGGAATGGGCGGGATCAAAGAATCGAGGAAGGAGGTTTTTTTTTTTTTTTTTTTTTGAAAATTAGTGCATTAAAGTTTCCCAACCCGTTTGAAAATTAGGTACCCCCTAATAAATGAGACCTCAAGGGAATTTTTTTACATTTTGCCAAATGTAAATGTATAAAAGTGTCCTTTTTTGCCCACCCTTTCATGCTTCTACCCCCACCTTGCATAGGATACTTCTCGCTCAAAGATGGCCCTTAAGTCAGCCCCCGCAGCAGGACATCCCAAACATAGACAAATACCTAGAAAATAAGGCCGGCCTTACCCAATTATATGTCCGTAGCTATAAATAGGAGGAGATACTTTCATACACCATAGTCAGAGCCATTTTCTTATCCCATAGAGCCCAAACCCGGATAGGAGAACCATATGTCCAACCTCTAGAGCTCGAGCCTATGGCCATGGCAAAGTGAAGAAGAAGGGCGGATCTTTGCTCAAGTAACGAGGAGGCAGAGCAGGAGGGAAGATAACCTTTGGAATTTTTTATAGAGGCATTTTGTCGTTCGGGTAGTACAAAGGCTCTGGAATGGAGATTCGACTTCGCCATGCCATCCAGAACGACGAAAATACCCTTGGGACCAAGTTACACGGTCATTTTTGGCAACGAAAGAAACACGAACCCTCTACATAGCAAAAGATTACGCGGCCATCTCTTAGACTAATTGGACATGAGCTACTTTGGCGCTTCTTGGAAAGGGGTAGTCTTACGCCCACGAAACTTGGTCTCGGGGGGGTAACATCAACGTTTTGAGTCCATTGGCGAGTCGGTTCCACGCTCCGGAGTGGGGAAAGTTGCCCATCCGTGGGCGGGGGTTCTTTCGAGAGGACCTTTGGGGCTTAAATCGCTTCCTCGGAAGGTTTTAAAGGTCCATCTTCTCGCATCAACACTCTCCCTCTACGTGATGACATTGTGCAAGATCCTGGTCGAATCTGATATAGTATATAGCCTCCGAAACGTAAACCCTGTGTGTTGCTAGGTTATTGAAGGGTTTACATTATGGGGGTCGAGTTTTAGTCGGTTGCACTTCGGACATGGTTGAGAAGCTGCAATTGAAAACATGAAACAATAGGGCCCGATGGAATGGGGTTTGGGTTATCCTCCTCGATTGTGGCAATTAGAAGTCAAGAGCGCCTTTTGCAGTAGCAAAATTATTTGGGATCATTCGGGATGGCCTAGGGATCCAAACTCTGTTATTTCAGTTGCCATGGCTCTACATGCATGTTTAGAAAAGGTGCACCTAGTTATTTAAGAAAACAACCACGTTTTGGCCTCCAAAGCGTAAAACCCCTCTAATAACCTAGCAACACACAGGTTTACGTTTGGAGGCCAAAACATGGTCAGATTTTCTTGGATACCTAGGTGCAACTTTTTCTAAACACACATGTGGAGCCATGGCAACCTGAAATAATAGAGTTTGGATCTATTGTCCATCCTGAATGATCCCAAACAATTTGCTACTACAAAGGTGCTCTTGACTTCTAATTGCCACACGGGAGGAGGATAACTCAAACCCATGGTGAAGTCGAATCTCCATTACAGAGCCTTTGAACGCCCCAACGACAAAACACTTGGGTGTCTACACTTGGGGAAACGGAGCTCGGGGTGGGGGGCACTGGCATTTACCCTCTCGGGAGGAGCGATGGCGAGGGAAAGGCTGCCTCGGCTGACCTTTCTGAGGTCCGTCTCCTGGGGTCTCGCCTCTCCCCTCTGGTGAGGAAGCCATGCAAAGTCCTGTCTTGGTTCCATTTGACGAAGGATGTCAGCGCTTTAAGTTCTTCAAGATCCCTCTATTCTATCCATTGCCAAACTCCTCTACCAAAAATTCCAAAGGTTATCATATTTCTTGCATAAAGTCCTAGTCATCATGTCCACGTCACCACCATCTAGCCATGCCACCCAAAATTTGCCAACATCACCCAATGAAAAGACCAAAGATGGACATCTTTTCATTTTTGGCCTAGTCAAAACTTGGCCTTGCTTACTTGGTATGCCATGTCACCACTTGGAGTGCCTATGGCATGCTTGAGCCTAGGTGGAGATCGCGTGAGCCACCTTGGCATGTTGGAGCCTAGGTGGCATGTTGGAGCCCACGTGGCATGTTTGAGCCACCTTGGCATGTTTGAGCCTAGGTGGCATGTTAGATCCTAGGTGGCATGCTTGAGCCACCTTGGCATGTTGGAGCCCACGTAGTGTGTTGGAGTCCACATGGCATGTTTGAGCCACCTTGACATGTTGGAGCCTAGGTGGCATGTTGGAGCCCACGTGGCATGTTTGAGCCACCTCGTCATGTGCCTGAGCCTAGATGGCATGTTTGAGCCACCTTGGCATGTTGGAACCTAGGTGGCATGTTGGAGCCTAGATGGCATGCTTGAACCACCTTGGCATGTTTAGAGCCCACGTGGCATGCTTGAGCCACCTTGGCATGTTGGAGACTAGGTGGCATGTTGGAGCCCCCTGCAGAACGCTTTGAGCCACCTTGGCATGTTTTAGCCAAGGTGGCATGTTGGAGCCTATGTGGCATGTTTGAACCACCTTGGCATGTTGGAGCCTAGGTGGCATGTTGTGAGCCACCTTGGCATGTTTGAGCCAACTTGGCATGTCGGAGCCTAGGTGGCATGTTGGAGCCCATCTAGCCATGCCACCCAAAATTTGCCAACATCACCCAATGAAAAGACCAAAGATGGATATCTTTTCATTTTTGGCATAGTCAAAACTTGGCCTTGCTTACTTGGTATGCCATGTCACCACTTGGAGTGCCTAGGTGGCATGCTTGAGCCTAGGTGTGGCATCGCGGAGCCACCTTGGCATGTTGGAGCCTAGGTGGCATGTTGGAGCCCACGTGGCATGTTTGAGCCACCTTGGCATGTTTGAGCCTAGGTGGCATGTTTGAGCCACCTTGTAAATATTTGGAGCCTAGGTGGCATGTTTGGAGCCACCTTGGCATCTTGGAACCTAGGTGGCATGTTGGAGCCCACATGGCATGCTTGAGCCACCTTGTCATGTTGGAGCCTAGATGGCATGTTTGATCCACCTTGGCATCTTGGAACCTAGGTGGCATGTTGGAGCCCACATGGCATGCTTGAGCCACCTTGGCATGTTGGAGCCTAGATGGCATGCTTGAACCACCTTGGCATGTTTTGAGCCACCTTGGCATGTTGGAGCCCGCGTGGCACGTTTGAGCCACCTTGACATGTTTGAGCCACCTTGGAATGTTTGAGCCTAGGTGGCATGTTGGTGCATAGGTGGCATGCTTGAGCCACCTTGGCATGTTGGAGCCAAGGTGGCATGTTGGAGCCACCTTGGCATGTTGGATCCTAGGTGGCATGTTGTGAGCCACCTTGGCATGTTTGAGCCACCTTGGTATGTTGGAGCCTCACATGGCATGTTTTAGCCACCTTGGTATGTTTGAGCCTAGGTGGCATGTTGGTGCCTATCTTTGGAGCCCAGGTGGCATGTTGGAGCCCACATGGCATGTTTGAGACACCTTGGCATGTTAGGGCCTAGGTGGTATGTTTGAGCCACCTTGGCATGTTGGAGCCTAGGTGGCATGTTGGAGCCCGCGTGACATGTTTGAGCCACCTTGGCACATTTGAGCCTAGGTGGCATGTTGGTGCCTAGGTGGCATGCTTGAGCCACCTTGGCATGTTGGAGCCTAGGTGGCATGTTGGAGTCGACATGGCATGTTTGAGCCACCTTGGCATATTGGAGCCTAGGTGGCATGGTGGAGCCCACGTGGCATGTTTGAGCCACCTTGCATGTTGGAGCTTATGTGGCATGTTGGAGCCCCCGTGGCATGTTTGAGCCACCTTGGCATGTTGAGCCTAGGTGGCATGTTTGAGCCACCTTGGCATTTTTGAGCCTAGGTGGCATGTTGGTGCCTAGGGTGGCATTGAGCCACCTTGGCATATTGGAGCCAAGGTGGCATGTTGGAGCCTAAGTGGCATGTTTGAACCACCTTGGCATGTTGGAGCCTAGGTGGCATGTTGTGAGCCACCTTGGCATGTTTGAGCCAACTTGGCATGTTGGAGCCTAGGTGGCATGTTGGAGCCCCCGTGGCCATTTTGGCATGTTTGAGCCACCTTGGCATGTTGGAGCCTATGTGGCCCGTGGCATGTTTGACCTATCTTGGCATGTTTGCGCCGACCTTGGCATGTTTGAGCCAAGGTGGCATGTTGGACCCTAGGTGGCATGTTGTGAGCCACCTTGGCATGTTGTCTGCCACCTTGGCATGTTTGGAGCCTAGGTGGCATGTTGGTGCCTAGGTGGCATGTTTGAGCTACATGGCATGTTTGAGCCACCTTGGCATGTTGGAGCCCAGGGGGCATGTTGGAGCACATGTGGCATGTTTGAGCCACCTTGGCATGTTGGAGCCCCATGGCATGTTAGAGTTAGGTGTGGCATGTTGGAGCCACCTTGGCATGTTGGGGCCACCTTAGTGTTGAGCCTAGGTGGCATGTTTGAGCCAAGTGGGATGAAAATTTTGGCTATTGCACATCCCTATGGCGTAAAAGTTATGCACACTCAATTGATGATATCTTAGTGTTTTTTAACATTTGTGACTGATATTTAAAATGACTATCATGGAGAACGTATAAGAACATGTGAAAAGAAATTTGGCTTGATTTGGAACCAAGGTCATGGAGAGATACGTGTTCAAATTGGATAAATTTGTTGCCAATGAACGTAAAAAAAAACTAGCAAATAATCTTTTGAATCATGATCTTTATAAAGTTTTTATTGTGTGCTTTCAACAATGGGACCCGAGATCATGTGCATATGCTCAAAAATGAATTTGAGGCAAAAACTCTCTCTCTCTCTCTCTCTCTCTATGGGCGATCAAGGGCTTAAAAAATGCCTAAAAGCTCCAAGCCCTAAAAATAGTAAAAAACTCAAAACCGCGGGTCCGTCGAGACATCCGTGGATATCGCAAGGGGGCAAGCGGGATCTGTTGGACCATCCGTGGGCACAAGAAAGACCAAAACGGATCTGATCGATGCGTGCACTAAACCGGCAGCAACAAGCAATGTGTCTAAAGTGGAAACGGCAGCTACGTCAGAGGAAGGCTCTGCCGATGAAGTGTCAGAGGATGAGGATGATGAGTTTTTGCATCACAGTACCGAGTTTACGCCGGGAGATTTTAGAGCTCATGAATCGGAGTATGAAGGAGATGTTACATGATTTCAAAAAGGAGTTCATGAAGGAATTCATGAGCAATGTGATGCAAGAAATGCTCAGAGAGGTCAAAAACTCACTAGCATCAGATTTTCAACGGGAATTAGAGAAGCTCAAACAGGATAATATCCAGGCAACGCAGAAAATTAAGGAGGATCTGGATCTAGTGAAGAATAGTATTAAGGAAATTCCGGTGGTTGAGGCATCAAGAAATGGGACGGAGAATGAAAACAATGATGGGGAAGGTACAGAAGGGGCGATCATGGATCCGCAAAAAAAAAACTTTCGGGTTTATGGAAGAGCAAGATGTAAGGAGCCGCACCAAACCGTGAATTGTTGGGCTACCTGAACAAGAGAATGAGAAGGTGAGACAAGTAGTAGATGACTTTCTTAAAACAAAAATGCAAATTGAATCTCCAAGAGTTGCTGATGCATTCAGAGTAGGCAAGAGAGCAGGATGGGATAGACACATAGTGGTCCGATTTTGTGAGAAAGAAGACCGGATGAATGTTCTAAGGAAAAGAGTATTGCTTAAAGGGGATAAGGTATGGGTGAATGAAGACCTAATTAAGGAGCAATTCTTGGCAAAAAAGGAGGAGATGAAGAAGTATAAGGAAGCAAAAAATCAGAATAAGCAAGTTACTTGGAAGAGAGGGAAGGTAATTATCAGCAACTAGGAAGATGAGACCATCAGAGTAGGGATATGGAACATCAACATGCTTACTGACGCTAAGGTATGTAGCATGTCTAAGATATTACAGACAGCTAGATTTAATCTTTTTGTTGAAACTTTGGGAACATGAACAAGACGACTCCGAAATACATGGCTTCACTAAAGTGGCATCAGTTTGGAACGAAATAGGGACGAGTTACAGGGGCAACGGGGGGATAGCATGCTTCACTCGGAACTGGCTTGTAATGGAGTTAAAGAAGTTAAGAGGAGCAATTCCAAGCAATACTTATGGGTAGAAATTTCTGGTCACAAAAGTCTATTCATAGCAGGTTGCTACTATGTCCGATTCATAAAAAGGTGTATGACAAGGATGGGCTAGACAGATCAGATCCTCTATTTCAGTTAGAACAGGATGTCACACATTTATCTGCGATCGGTGATGTGATTCTGATGGGGGATTTCAATGGGCGAACATCTAGTAAGCAATCAGCGATACTAAGTCAAGATGGAGACCCTGTATGGATGGAGGAAATGGATGGCGAAGAACTCACATTAGCAGGTTGGATAAGAAACTCAGATGATAAGGCATACACTACTCAAATGGGGAAATGGTTGTTGGATATGTGTAATGGATTAGACCTAAGAATTTATAATGGTATAAATAGATTTCCAGGTTCTGGAAAATATACATGCAGGGGAAAGAGCGTGGTAGACTATGTAATTGGAGGGGAAGAGGTAGTGAATAGAATCAGCCAGCTACATGTATGGGATCAACAACCGGAATCAGATCACGTCCCTATATCAGTCCACTTCAGTACAAATAAGACTCTGAGCAACGCTATAAAACACCAATCTAGGAACCACATACGAATGGATAAGAAACGGGCAGGTGTGTATAAGAAAGTATGTGAACAAATGATTGCTGAACTTGGGGACTTGAAAAGTGCAGCAGAACTTGATAAAAGTGTTACAAATCTCATTATGGATGCAAAAAAAAAAATGTTTCACCCACAAGAGGAAAATAAAGGGACTCCGGTGGTAACAGTTGGTTTGACGTAGAGTGCAAAGCTAAAAGGAGAGAGTACATGATGGCGATTCAAACCAAGAAGAAAACGAAAAAGAAAGAATACGTGGCATTAGTAAGAAAGAAAAAGAGATCATTCTTAAAGGAAAGCCAGGAAAGATATGCACAGGAATTGATAAGAGAACCTAAGCTGTTTTGGAACCGAATAAGACAGAAGCCACAAAACACTTTGGAAGTAGATGTCACTGAGCTATTCCAACACGTTAGGAAACTATACCAATTGGAAGGGATGGCAGATAGAGAGGCAGAAATGGGAATGGAACAACATAGCCATGACCCCTTTATAACAACCGAGGATGTGAGCATGGGGATAAGCAAACTATCCAATGGTAAGGCTGCGGATTCGTGTGGCTTTGTGGCAGAGATGTTGAAATGGGCAGGTGATAAGCTTATTGATCCAGTCACAAAAATGATGAATGCTGTAGTGCTTGAAGGATTCCCTGATACATGGCAGACTAATCGGGTTGTGCCGATTTTTAAAGGAGGTGACAAATCTGAAATTAATAACTACAGAACTATCCTGGTGTCTAGTTTATTTTCAAAGCTCTTTGCATCCATTCTGGAAACTAAAATAACAAGATGGGCCGAAGAACATGATGTGAGAGCAAAGGGACAGGCGGGTTTTAGACAAAAGAGGTCCACAATAGATCATTTGGTCACACTTAAGGTAGCAATGGATGCAGTTAAAGGTAAGAAGAAACCCCTGTATCTTGTATTTGTAGATTTCAGCAAAGCGTTTGATATGGTGCCTCGTGACCGCCTGTTGGAAAGAATGAGACAATTAAATATTCCAGTGGAATATAGAGATGCAACTAGAAGAATATATGAGAATGTACTAGTAGAGCTGTCTTTCCCTCTCAATACAGTTTGTAAAGAAAAGATAGTCAGTAATGTCGGGGTGAAGCAAGGGTGCCCGTTGTCGCCTACATTATTTGGACTGTTTATAGATAGGTTGGAAGAATGTATAGCATTGTATGGAGGATCGGGGGCTAACCTTGCTGGATATGTGCTTGCTCTCCTTCTGTATGCCGATGATGTAGTACTAATCTCAAAGGAGAAAGAAGGGCTTCAGAAACACTTGAACGTGCTAGCTGATTTTTGTGACTCAACCGGCATGAAGGTAAACTTGTCTAAGACAAAATCAATGGTTGTGGGTTCGAAAAAGAATAGCGACTTCTACTTCAAGGGGGAAAAGATAGATTCTACAGAAACATATAAGTATTTGGGCTTAGTCATTGATAAAAATTTCAGATGGAATAGATGCATGGAACAAAGAACTAATGGGGGTCTGAGAGCACTATATGCTATGCAAAGGAGATGTGGCAAATCATATGTTTGGAATATGAATATGAAAAGGATGGCTGTATAAATGCCTAGTGCAATCAGTAGTGTTGTATGGATGCGAAGTTTGGGGGCCTGGATTACCAAACTGTCTGTGGAACCAAGTGGAAAAGGTTCAAAAAAGGTTTCTCTGTACGGAATTAGGAGTCAAAACACAGACACCCTACGAGATGATGTTAGCAGAGTGTGGCATGATTCCTTTAGAAGGGGAAGCACTCATTCAAACTGTTACATATATGAGAAAAGTGCAGGAAATGCCAGATGATCGACTACCACATCTAGCTATGATGGAAAGTAAGGCAAAGGGCTGGTACAAAAATATCCAAGAGTGGTTAACAAAATGGGATATGAGCATAGATGATTGTCCCCAGGAAGGTATTAGAGAGTGGGTCATAAAAGGGATGCAATCAGTACTGTGGAAAAACCCTAAGACAAAAATGGCAGAATACAAAAAGAACATGAACCCCAGATCTCGTAGAAGCCGAATACTTGAAGAGTGATGTATCGACCATGAAGCTTAAGGAAATATCAAGATAAGATGGGCTTAGTTCTCATCACCGGGTGTCGAGAAGGGCGATGGAAGAATATCCCAAGGGAGAGAAGAACATGTAGAGCTTGTGGCAAGGATGAGGTAGAAGATGAAACTCATACTCTCTTACTCTGCCCAGCCTATGAAGTTCTGAGATCGAGGTACAGGATACCAGGGAATTTAGAAGACATGTTTCGCATGCCACCATATATTGTTGGAAACTTTATCATAGATGTTCTAAATGTTAGGTTAGCATGTATCTCTAGTATAGACATGATATTAGAGGATGAATATGAGAGAGATTTGTTGAGTTGAGCGATGATGCTTCCGATCGTGGAAGCTCATCTGATGACTGGTATGATGTATAACTTCTTTTTTGAACGTCTGATAGACCTGATGGTCTCGAAGAGATTTAATAACAAACATTTCATTTCATTTCATTTCATTTCATTTCATTTCATTTCATTTCTCTCTCTCTCTCTCTCTCTCTCTCTCTCTCTCTCTCTCTCTCTCTCTCTCGTTAAACCGCCATACCCAAGGTCACGGGTGCAACGCCAGAAAGTGGCCATGCAATGTAAAGTTGGTGGGGGAAGGACCCACTTCAGCAATGTAAAGTGGTGGGGGCAGGACCCATCTGGGTGTGTTGTAAAGTGTCACATGTCCGATAGGACGCTGCCTTGTGGCGTGACGTTAAAATCTCTTCTTCTTCTTCTTCTTCTTCTTCTTCTTCTTCCCCTCTCTCTCTCTCTCTCTCTCTCTCTCTCTCTCTCTCTCTCTCTCTCTCTCTCTCTCTCAGCAGTAACAGATGTAGGCTTAGAGAATGGGTTCGGGAGCATGTTCTACATAAGTTATGGAGTGTTCCAGAAGTGAAAAAAGAATTTTATAGAAGGATGATGATATATTAAGATCAGATCTTAATATATGCCTTTGCATTCTAGTTTTCTTATAGCATGAGGGGTAGAGGGACAATGGATGAGATATTGCATTTTTACACATGGCATATAATGACAACATGAATACTTTATGGGGTGTCATATGGATGGGAGTAGTGCAATGATTGTATAATGGTGCTTACAAAATTGGATATAAAGAACCTTAAAATATCATACCCCTTTAGAGAACCATACATATATCACACCCCTTTAGAGAACTATACATCCTTTTTAAAAACTACACTTACTTATCCAAAAACTACACCTCCTTAAAAAACACCACCACCTCAAAAGAAAAACCACGGGTTTTCCTTTAACTAAAAACACTCTTTAAAAACCACACGCCCTAAAAAAAAAAAAAAAAAAAAACCACAGCTCCTTAAAAAAACTACACTTACTTATAAACCACACCTTCAAAAACTACACCTCCTTAAAAACACCACCACCACAAAAGAAAAACCACAGTTCTTTTAACAAAAACATACCTCCTTAAAAACCACACGCCCTAAAAAACAAAAACCATAGCTCTTTAAAAAATAACAAGTGGACGTTCCTTGTCCACTCGAAAAACAACACCGTTAGTTAGTAAAACCACACCTCCACAGATCTACATGTAGGTTTCTCTCGAATAGAAACATGTGGACCTAAGAAAACTATACTTTTCAACAAAGGACCAAAATTCGGGTGAGTGTGGTAATAATTGACCTTACCCAGAAAGAGCGTGTCTCCTTGATATTGGCCGGTGCTTGAGCTTTGAGCACACAACTGATTTTAAGGGGATGGTGGTGATACCTCGCCATCGACAACGTGTCCTAACAGTAACACTGAGGTGACACAAAAGGTGCATTTCTCCTGATTGAGACTACGCTGGGACTCATCACATTTTCGAAGACGAGTTCCAATTTATCCAAATGGTCACCATGGAACCAGAGGCGAGAAGTCATCTTGAAAAATTTGTAAGAAGGATTTTCCTTCATAAAAAATCATGAAAACTGAGAGCATGATGCGTTGAAACGTGGATGGAGAGTTTGATAAGCCAAAAGGAACCACCTTGTAGGCAAAAGTGATTTTACGGGGTGGTGAAAGTAGTCTTGAGTTGATCGATTCTTTGATTGAGATCGATTGTAGCCGTAAAACCATCCATGAAGGAGTACATCTCATGTCCGACCTCTTCGAACTTGGTCGCGAAGGGAAGTGGAAAATGATCACGCCTCGTGGCCCGATTGAGTTTTCGGTAGTCCACGCAAACGCGGATCTTACCATTGTGTTTGAGTGCAATGACGATGGGGCTCACCCATTCGGAATGTTTGACCTCATAGATCAAACCGCAGCAAGCGAGTTTGTCAATTTCCGACGACGCGACGGTAATTGGGTTGAGCCGCATCGTCGTTGCTATAACCGGGCGTGCATCCGATTTGGTAGGAATGGTGAGTTCCCCAAGGCTTTGTTGATTCCCGAAGATCTCAGAGCTCCGGCTTAAAATGTGTTTGAACTTTTTGAAAAGCGTGACGCCTGTTACGATAGGGGTTGGAAGATTGGCAAACAAGGTGGACAGTGATTGTTGCCTACGCCCACGATCTCGACGTGAGTCCTGAATATGGGGTATCACTACGTGTCACGGACAATGTGTGTAGGAGGTTGAAGCATAACGGGATGCGTGGCACTTTCCGCGCGGGTGAAAAGAGAGGTTGCCGAAGTTTCATCAAGCGTAGGTTGCTTCATGACAGCCGTGGACATCTACAGAGCCGCAGGAGATTCCACATTCGAAAAGTGATCAACCCGTTGAATTCGATTGCAAGGAGCCGGTAAGGGTCAAGCAAAGCAGCCACTGGGTCCCGATCAAGGGTCATTTCTCCCAAGGATCGGCGATATTCGGGGTAGGATGACAGAGGCGCACTCGGCAGTGGAGCCCGAACTTGATAGATATTTTGGGCGCCCTCGTAACCGGGGTGTCGAGAGAGAGGGTTCAAGCATTGTTTAATTCGAAAATGATTTTGCGCTTTCAAGTCCATGGTGGCATTGAGGTGACCATCCGTGATGACTAACTCCATCCGTGGCCCAAGTAATGGATACTCTTGGCCTCGGCGTGGAGAAAAGGTCCGCCGACCAACATTTCATAATCACCGGATCTTCTCCAGCCTTCCAAACACCAAATTCCAAGGGGAATCGAGATCACCAATGTTGATGTGAAGAAGAGGCATGACGCCTTGAGGTCGCGTGATATGGCCATTAGCCAATTTGATGTCATATGGGGCACGATAGAGTTGTTTGATGCCCATTTGTTTCATGGAGTTTATCCGGTGATGAGATTGATGCGCTACCTCCGCCAATTTGAACATGATTGACTTGTTGATTGCCCACCGTGGCATAAAAACCGTGGGGAGTAGAGGTAGCAATGACCCCAACCAAAGCGATCCGGGGAGTGGTAACCTGGTCCTTGAGAGCGGGACGTAGTTTCAAAATTGTGGCCAAACTTAAAGGAATTTTGATTTTGCTAGTTCTCTTGGAGTTCCAGAGGCACATGACAAAAGGATCTGCGGATCCACAGTGTGCCGGAGTGCATGGTAATGAAGCAAAGAACTTCTTTGAGTAGGTCAACCTCGGCAGCTATATTTGGATATGTCCGAGAGCGTGGAGGTTGAGACGGGAAGGGCTTTGTCTTTGTTGAGTTCGAGTAGTGGCATGAACATTAGCCAACGCGGCGGCCAAAGAGCTTTGCATGAGGTTCGGAATGCCAGGGCGAACTTTAGGCATGACATGCGCATGAGTTTCTCAAGTCGTGCAAAGTGAACCTTTTTTTTCTTCTTCATGAGGCAAGCGCATCATTAGGAATAATGGGTAAGGGACGGACGCTCGGTCCGGCGTGAAACCAAACCAACCCAATTTGATGGTCGGACCGGGAGGATTAAGAGCCCGAAAAATTTCTTCCCCGTGCTTGTTGATCCATCCGAGGTTGATTGGCGTGAGCTGGTTGATAGCGTGATTGCCGAGGCGCGAGGTGGCTTCCAAAGAACAGACGCGGGCCTTGTTTGCCATTAGCAATCCGAGTTGGTAGGCCGCGTGAGGCGGACCGATGTGGTCTGATTTGTGCGAAGCCGCTTTGAACTTGTGGAAGTTGAGGGCACGCCGTGGGTGGTATGACCCCATTAGCGTGACGATTGATAACAGCTTTTGTAAGGATCAAAAAGGAGGGCGTGTGTTGGGTCCCCGGTTTATTTGCTCAAGGATAGAGTTGATTGGGGAGCCGCAGCGGTGGTGAAATTTCTTCGATATTGCGACAGGCCGAGGTGTGGTTTGCACTTGATAAACCATCTTGTTGGGCGGAAAGGTGTAGGATGGGTGCGAAGTGCACTTTCTTCGCGGGCATGATTGCACATGTTGCATCTTTTACAATGAGGCGAGGCCATTGGTGGAGTTGCACTCATTCGCCAAGTGGCCTTGATATTTGCAGATATGGCACCAGATCGATGCTGGCCGCGTGATTGGCGTGTTGAGGTTGAACAAAGGCCTCGGGGAACCATGACGGTGGAATGAAAGGGAGCTCCCCAAGAGCCACGCCACGGAGGAAACATTGACCGAGTGATTGACAAGATCGATAGCCTGCTCCAAGGTCTTGGCTGTATTCTGATCATGAGTCGGATAGCTAGAGGAAGTCCTTGGAGAAACCGGACCAAGATCTGGCTCTGTGTGGGGTATTCCTTGAGTTTGCCCGCGAGAATGTGAAGTCGATCGCAAATCCCCCAGACTCGGTGGGGCTCTTGTTGAAGGTCATTGAGTTGCTTGAGATGAAGCGATCATCATCCGTGATCCCATAGTGAGGAAAGAAAAGCAGGTTCTCATTTCGACCAATCTTGTTTCCAAAGGGCTTTGTTGGACATGAGCCATTGATGAGGGAGCCAACGCAAAGGTGGTGGAAAAGATGTGGAATTTCAGTTGAGGGTGCGCATGACCATTCAAAGATCGCGAGCCTCAAATTCTTCCATGTGGGCCCGAGCACTTTGGTCTAAGGGTTTGCCTTCGTGTTGCCAAAGGTAGGATAAGTCAGCTTAAGGGTCCGAAAGGTAGAGGTAAAAGTCTTTCAATGGACAGAACATGATAGTGAGGATATTGAGGTGGAGTTGGCGGTGGCATGGTGCCCGAAAAGACCTTGATGAAGGGGTTGCTGGAGGTGGAGGCTGGAGGTGCCCGATCATTGGTTTTGAGGTGGTGAAGGTTGTAAAATGTGAAGAGTGGTGGGAAATGTAGGGAAGGGAAATTCACGGGAGGAGCAAAAGAGACATGTGGATATCCCCATCCCACCAGAAGGTGATGGTTGTGAAGGCAGAGGGTATGGGCCGTAAGATTTGGATGGATGAAGGCATGTTCTCGGGGTAAGGAAAGTAAAGGTTGAGCAGGTTGAGCCGGATAGGGCTCCCCGATAGTGATGAGGAGACCGAGGTCGCGTGAGCAATGTTGCACGCTTGAGGCGGAGAATTTGGACAAGACATGACCGAGGGGTGGGTGGCGCCGACCGAGCCCTAGGACCAGAATGTGGCCTCCCTCAATGTCATAAGCAGATCCATACATGTCACGCAACAGCTTCCCTTCGATGATGGTGCTCCAAGCGCAGACGCCGTCTGGGGAAAGAAGTTCTTACGAAGCGTGAAGTTTCTGGAATACGACATTGTATTAAGAAAGAAAGGAAAATCGAATCGTCCGGCAAGCCGGGCGGCGGTGTTTAGTCAGGTTGGGAACTCCCGGAAAACAGCCTGTGGAGGACCCGTGGATCTACTGTGAGAAACAGGGGGACTATGTCCGGGACGGCAAGAAGAGAACAAGAAGAAGAAAAGCAGAACAAAGAGAACAATGAGAGGAAAATGATAAGCTTCCTTGATATCAATGATGAACATACATGAGCTCTCAAATCCAGAGAAGACCGAAAAAGAGACAAGACTCAAAAACTCGCCTAAAAACTCATGTGCTAGCTCTACTCATATATATAGTACAATGGCCTTTTGCCCAATATAGACACTCGACGATCTGGTCTGCGGATCTCTCGAAGGAAGGCCCGATTTCTTGAATGTTGGCGGTGCCTCTTGAAGTGCCTAGAATCACGCTGACGCCGACGAGGCGCGTGACGGGCCGTCACTTGTCCGAGCGGGCGCCCTTGTTGACTCCGGACGCAGCTTTTGATCAAGCGTGGTTCATGGGCTTGGTCTTCTCATTGGGCCTTGGACGACCACCCGTGGCCTCGCCTGCGGGATCCTTGAGCTTGACTTGGTCCGTCAGATGCATGAATAGTCCTGTACCAGAGGCACGGGACTAACACTAATTTGGCCTTTCTCTTGATCTAAGATCATATTCTCTCTCTAAAAAGTCAAATTAGAGAGAAAGTGCACAAATTTCCAAGAAGAGCATGAAAAAGGCAAACAATCAAGTTGTTACACAAAAGATGCAAGCCTATGTGCACTAGTGCCAAATTGATCGATGTCACCATCCAAAATTGCCAAATCACCATCCACATCATCATCAAGCTTGCCATGTCATCACATACATGTTACCCTTCATAAAAGTTCATTCTTTCAAAACTTGACCTAAGTAAAGTCATTTTGACACTTAGGGGGCATGTCACCATTACATTATGCCACATCATCACTAATGCCTCCACATCATCCTACACGTGTCACACACATCATTTCCAAATAAAAAGTTTTGACTAGAAAAGACATTTTGGTGACACATCATCCTCCCATGCCGCCATGTCATCCTCCATTTGCCAACTCACTATATCGACTTGCCACTTCCATCATATTTTGGCCCCATTTTGAGTTAAAATAGCCAAATATTCCTTTGCAAAAAAGATTTTTTCATGTCATAGAGCATCTAAATAGATTCCATGTGCGAAAAAGAAATTTCAAAAAGACCTTTTGACCTTCATTTTTAGTTCTTGGGAATCGTACAAGGTTCAAAAAAAAAAAAAAAAAAATCCTATCTAACCCCTTGGCCTAGTCACTCATCCCACCCAGCCTATCCCCGCCATGTGGTACCTCCGGCATGTGAGTCGGCAACGGGCCAGACATCACGTGGAGATAGCACGTAATTATTAATATAACACGCCGAGTTATCTATTTGTACCTAAGTCGCTGAGAGAAGAAAATGCCCGTGGGATATTTGGTTTCGAGATTTCAAGATCCTAAAAGTTTGTCGGCCAAGATCCGATTGTTTCAACGAATCAGCTACCTAATCATTGCCAAATACTCAGAATAGATCCTCGATACATGCCAAGAACACTCAAATTAAGAAAGAAGACAAAGAATTCACCGATTTTGCCAAGAACCGCCAAAACAGAAAGCATTATGAAAAGGCAAATTGTTCACGAGAAAGGGCTTTGGGTGCATGAATTGATCGAGATCTCTCACTCTACCGGTTTGAATGACTGTTGCTTGAATTTTTTCCTTCCTTGCCTCGTAATCCATGGATTACCCGATGCAACGTAATATTTATTATTGTGAAGACGATTTTGATTCTATGCCCAAGACCACCGAGCTTGGGAAACTGATTAATGACTGTGTGATATTGATGTGAATGAAAATCCCACCTTTGGTGTAACAACCGAAGTTTATTTTGCAATCAACTTTCCAAACAAGGTAAAACAAAGAGACCACTAGGAGTTGAAAAACATCTTGAGAGCTCGAGAGAGGACCAAATAAAAATCAATTTGCTAAAAGGTTGCTTGTTGTTTTCTCACCGGTGCCGGATTGACAAGTACTCAAATTTAAAGGCTTTTTTGTGAGAGTTTTTAGGTTCACAATATAGCGTAGATACAAGCATGGAGAAAAATAAACTTAGTTGATCGGCTTAGCGTAAGTTAATATTTGACGTGAGCTAGTATCGTAGCATTGAGAACATGAGTTCCTTGGAGAAAACCTAGGTTGCGATTTTGAATTGAGAACCCGTGATAAGCAAAGAAGGCAAGATCACTTAGGGTTGATTCGAAATAATATGAATATGGGATATTCATGGCTTCCCTATGGTTTATAGTTGAAATAAATAAGGTCTATATACCTTTAATGGTTCATCTTAATGGTTTAAATCGAATATATTATTATTGGGATAATTACAAAGATCGAGCAAAATGGAGGCAAAGGTTCGCTTTGAAAATAGAAAAGAAGTGGATATGGAACTCGTGAAGAACGCGGTCCCCTAAGATGAGGGCGGTTCCATCACCGCCTGAATCGCTCTATATTAACCTAAGAAGAATGATCAAATACTAATCAAGTCGCCTTGGTTGTGGTTCTTTGGTTATTGACAGTTAAGGTGCGTATATACTAGTCGAGAAGGTAAGGGAAGAATATGGTTTATTATCATTGTGCTTATTCATTGATTTTATCTTCAATGAATTTGATATTTTAAGCCTCATTATTATCTCATAAACAATGAGTGAATGTAGTTGCCAAATGCATTCATGTTAAGTGCTTAACTACTACCTTTGTGAAATTCGATTGAATAAAGGTTTGTGGTAGCATACGCAAGACAAATTTGCTGAAAAGGAAATTCAATGGTCTAGACATTATTTCTTGTTGAAAATCATATTGTTTTGGAAACCTATTTTTTTTTGACATTATATTCACATTGGTATCGAGCTAGAAAATGTCTAGCCGCGCCTTGGTAAAAGTGGTTACCAATGCCATTGAAGTATTCAAGGGAGACTGTGGTTCCGTGTTTGGAAAGAAAAAATAAAACATGTATTAGTGTGGAGGATTTATGGGATATTATTGAGCCGCTTAGTGCAAGAGGTTAAAGGTGTTGAAGACAAGTCTTCAAATGTAGTCAAGAAGGAAGTTCATCAACGTAAGGTGAGAGTGCAAACAAGGTGATGGAAAAGGAATCAGGTGTGTCCTCGGAGTAGGAGGTAGCAGTGAAAATCAAGCAAAGGTACGTGAAGCTCAAGGAATAATTATGAGCAAAGTAGGTTCGTGAATTGTTCTTGAAATTAAGAGGGAAACATCCCGCAGAAATGTGGAGGTATATGCTGATGCAATATGAAGAAAAAAAACTTCACAAATCGATGTATTAGAAAATGAATTGAGAAGGTGAAACTTGTTGACAAAAGCAATGTGAATGAGTTTTGCGAATTTTGATAACATAATTGCAGACTTTGAGGGTGGCGGGGTGACTTATTCACTGAGAGCGGCAAGTGTTGGCAATTTTAGGTGTGACAAGTCTAGGTAACATTTCGCTTTCATAAGGACAATAGCTAGAACCGCAGAAGAAGCCGAGAGGATGTTGAAAAACTGAAATAGAGCGAGTAAAGTTGGTGATGAGGAAGAAGCAAGTCAAATTTTGTTTACAAAAAGGAAAAAAAATAAGGGGAAGGTCGAGGCACTGGACCCTCGCTTTTTCATTGCAAACCAAAGATGGTCACATTAAGGTAAATTGTCCAAATCGACCAAAGAAATAAGTGCTACAACTGGTGGTGGCAGAGGTCATTATGCCTCAACTTGCTCCACTCCTAAAGATAATTCTAGAGGCAAAGGTGGGAGGAAGATTCTCTAATGCAAGAGGGAGAGGTAGGGAAGAGGAAAGAGTGCTTTTGAAGCAAATATGGTCAAGAGGTCAAATTGGAAGAAGGAACTTTAAAAACGAGATGATGAGGTAAGAAATTCTGAAGCTTTTTGTTGCTTGTTCTAATGTTGATGATGACAATCTCCTAATTTTAGATAGTGGAGCTGAAAAGAGCATAACGTGCTCATCAAGTTTGTTAAAGGAGTGCAAAAGCAACAAAGGAGGACATGTACAAGTCGGGAATGGGAGTTTGCAAAGGATTGAAGAAGTAGGAGTTTTAGAATTGTTTGATCTAGAAGGGAAAGCGAGAAATCTGCAAAATGTATTATGTGTTCCAAGTTTAGTCAGAAACTTGATTTCAGTTTGTCAACTTGTTGACATGGGCTTTAAAGTTGTATTTGAGCAACTTGAATGTAAGGTTTTGAAGGAAATAAAGTGAAATTTTTTAGGGAACCGTGTTGGCAATTTGTTTGGGATAAATTCTCATTGTTTGAATAAACATAAGCATAGCTCTGCTCCATTCCGATATACTATGTTGGCATGAGAGGTTTGGCCATACACATTTGAAAAACATTGAGTATTTAATAAACAAAGGGTTAATACAAAGCTCAAATACTAAAATGACCGACCACACATGTAGAGGATGCATGTTGGGTAAATAATGCAGTTGCCATTTACAAGATCGAAGGAGAGAGCTAAAGGGATCTTGGAACTTGTGCATACAGACCTCTGTGGACCACCGAACGTAATGTGAATATCGGGTAAGAGATATTTTATAACTTTCATTGATGACTACAATAGGAAAACAAGAGTGTATTGCTTGAGAAGTAAGAACTTGGCCTTTGAGGCTTTCAAAATATTTGCAGTAGTAAGTAGAATGTTCCATGTAAAAGGATCAAGTGTGTTAGATCGCATAAGAGGTGGAGAGTACATGTCACAAAGTTTATAACTTATTGTCAAGAATGGAATAAAAAGACAAAGATACTTTAGTTATACCCCTCAAAAAAATGGCATAGCCGAGAGAAAAACAAAAGCATTCTAAATGTTGTTAGAGCAATCTTTGAAACATTCGGGCTACCTAATGTCTTGTGGGAAGAAGTAGTTAAGACAATTTGTGATAGTACGTAATACATTACCAACAAAGATACTAGCAGGAAAAAGTCCGTATGAATTATGGTCGGAAAACCATCAAATTATGAAAAATTTAGAGCCTTTGGATGCTTATCTTATACCCATATACCGGAAGAAAAAGGTTAAAGCTTGATGATAGATCATTAATTACTTACTTAGTAGGTTATGATGATCACTCAAAAGGATATAGGGTATATGACCGCAAACAGAAAATTATAGTACAGAGATGTGGAATTTGTTGAAAAGGAATTATACAAGCCCGGGGAATTAATATTGAGCCTATGCAAACCGAAATGACAAAGTCTCCTCGGTAGAAGAGGAGCAAAACAAGGCGAAAGAATTAAGGGAACCATCACAAGTGAAAATATGAGAATATGAAAGTGACAAATTGATGAAGATGAAGAAAAAGGAGGAAATTGAACAAAATCAGAATATTATAAATGATCTAGAAAATACTCTTGAAAACCCAAGAGTAGTACAAGGAGAAGAAAAACGTAGGAGAAAGGTTAAAGGAGGATTTAAACATAAATGTTGAAGACTATGGGAGAGAAAGGGTGGTAAAAGCAAAGAGGTTGCACAAAGAAATGAGGAAGTGAAGCGTTAATGTCTTGGAGAATGGTATTCCCTGAAACTTTTGAGGATGTCATAAATAGTTTAAATGGGAACATGTGGAGAAAAGCAATGGAAGATGAAATAAATGCCTTTGACAGAATGAAAACCGTGGAATTGGTTGAAAGGCCTAAAATCAAAACATTGTTGGAAACAAATGGGTTTATAAGCTAAAGCTAAATGCGATGGAAGTACTAAATATAAGGTAGACTTGTGGCTCGGGGGTTCTCTCAAAAACAAGGATAGATAGATAGATAGATAGTATTTTTACGCCATGCCACATTGGCGCTGGGCCCATGAGGACATATGAAGAGACCTATTCTCCAATTGGTTAAGCTAACAAGTGTTAGAATGTTAATTGCTATGGCAAATGCTTATGATCTAGAGCTACATCATATGGATGTTAGCATAGCCTTTTTAAATGCAGATTTAGAAGAAGAAATTTTCATGAAACAGCCCCCGATTTTGAGGAAGGTGAAAACAAAGTCTTTGTGACTAGGGCTGCTTTTTCTCAACTTATGATGCATGCGAGGGTATAGCTTATGAGGTATGAGTTTTCTCCATATGCAAAGGTCCTTCTACACACAAGAAGATCGACAAAATCTGATTGTTTTTGGTGGATTCAAGACGATATGGATTTCGCTCGAGGCCTTGCTTGCTAATTCTTTTTACGATCATGCATTTACGCATTTGAGTGCAATTTATGTTATCACAGAGCCTACAAGAGGATTGCTCTACAGGGAAGATTAGACATGCAATATCATGAATTATTGATGTACTTCCATGTGATTTAGAATGCAATTCGGTTTTATGATTGGATGATTCCTCTTAAAATTGAGCTTTCTTTACAACTATCCGCATGCATCCTCCGGCGGGTTGGTTTTACTTCTCCCTCTCAATTGATGGCCGATTTTTGTGTTCTTTGCAGTCCCTTCCCGAATTACAGATTATTTGAAGTTTAGCGACAAGCTATTTCACTACATCAAGTTCAAATATGTGCAATTCGTCCTCGTATCCAATGACGTTGTGTTGCATAGTTCCTTTTCTTGAACCTTTGTTTTCGTTGCATGTCTATCAGTCCGGTAATTATTGCCCATCCATTCTAGATCTACGTGTAATTTTGACCCATTTACTTGTGATCCATATGCAATTCCGTCACATTTTATTTGCATTGTACCCATATAACTTCACATGGTCCACATTACATGGATTACCATCTAGGAAACATCCCTGGGATGGAAATAATGCCGCCGATGCCAATTCGTAGAGGCACTGTTGACATCCCAAGAATGCTACCTCGAAGGTTCCAAAAGAAAATACCAAGCAATGATGAATATTAAGGATGATAGGAAATTTTGCGCTGTGCTATTCACATCAATGGAGCATAGCAACACTTAAATCTATGAGCTAGAAAACCACGCAAACTTAGTGTAATGACAAAGAAAAAAATGTCTTAATATGTAGACAAAGTCTTGGGCTGGTGACTTGGTAGTTGCTTGATGATATACGAGTTGACAAATTCAAGATGAAATAGTCATAGGCCCCAAATTTAGGAAGAATCCCAGACATTAATTTTAGGCCAA
Organism: Isoetes taiwanensis; assembly: GCA_021234155.1. NCBI lineage: Eukaryota > Viridiplantae > Streptophyta > Lycopodiopsida > Isoetales > Isoetaceae > Isoetes > Isoetes taiwanensis. The sequence continues at coordinate 71,595 of JAJEKV010000501.1, forward strand.
AATACTAATACGAGAATTCATTACTTGCAGAATATGGCGCCAAGGCTATGTATTCACAACATGTTTTTCTCTTGGGTCTGCTTCTTAAAGCTGCTGGGCAGCAAGGTATTGATGCTAGAAAATTTATTTTTCATCCATCTTTTTTTCTTTGCTTTTCTGATAAAATTTTCATTGCAGATTTCACAAGCATTGATTGTGGAGCCAGCCGGAGCCACCAAGACCAGAACAACATTTCTTGGCTGCCGGATTCAGATTTTACTTCTTCAGGAAAAACTGCTTCCTTAAACGAATCTGTACAACCCTCGGTTTTTCAAACTCTCAGATACTTTCCAAACAGCACCAGCGATTCGAATTGCTACCAATTGAGCGTCGTCTCCAATCGAAGATATCTGCTCAGAGCTTCATTCTATTACGGGAATTATGATGGGCGTTCTTACTACCCCAAATTTAGACTATTTATTGACGGAAACAATTGGGCCTTCATCTCCGGCAATTCCAGTGCAGAAAAACAGAGAATTTGTGAGGGTTATCTGGACTCCTCAACAATCTGTTCTAAATATTTGTCTGAGGAGCAAGCACAGAGCAGACGTGCCCTTCATTTCTGCTTTAGAATCTAGAGCGCTCCCATATGGCTCGTACGAGGAGAATAATCTGGGAAAAATGCCTTTGTTCACCATCTACAGAAATAATTTAGGGGCAAATCTCTGATACGGTAATTCTAAACCAAATATTGCTAGAATTTGCATCAAAAAATGTAATTTCTAATATATATAGCTTTTATTTTCAGATATGAAGATGACCCACATGATCGATTATGGAATGCAGTGCCAGAATTGAAGGGTTTTACAACAATTAATACGAGCAGAACAACCGAGACGAACATATTTGCAGTGGATCCACCTGCTGCAGTGTTAAAGAGTGCATTTGAAGGGCCAAAAGATTTAGCGCAGGCGGATTATGAGCTCAATTTGACCATTTCCCAGCATATGGTTTACATTTCCCTCTTGTTTTGGGATTTTAGGGCAAGGCAAGAAAATGACACTTGCTCTTTCGACCTCAATGTGTTTGTCGGGTCTGCTGTGGCTAAAAAGTGACACTAGTTCTTCATCCTCAAAGCTATATCAATATGGTTTATTGGTTCCCATTTGCTTCTTCAAAGCCAACTAGAACCTTAAAAATATCTCTAATCCCATCCAAAAATTCCACATTGCCACCAGTTCTTAATGCACTCGAAGTCTATGCGGTCGGTAGCACTCCTTTCCCACAATCTTCTTCGTCGCCATCGCTTCCGCCAACGTTGCCACCTTCCTCGTCTTCAACACAATCACCCAGTTCAGCACCATCACCAAGTTCGTCTAGAGAATCTTCTCAACCGACTCCTCCTCACGGTAAGTTCTATTCATTCACAAAATCCTAGTCATTCAACCATCCATAGAATAAAAATATTCAAGGAATTTTTACAGTGCGCCACATTAAAAGTTAGAATGGCATCCCTTTTTTATAGTTGTGTGAATTAAATATGTTCAATATCTTGCTCTTTATGAACGATATTTGTTTTTATTTCTAGAGAATGGAAGCGTTGGGAGGCATAAACAATCCACTACCATGCTACTTTCTCTTCCTCTCCTTATATTTTTTAGACTATAATTATTTTCAAAAGATAGAATTACATTAATTAGAATGATATATTGTATGTATAAAAATTCCAAAATAATAAATCACGAGATGTACAGTAAAATGTGATGGGTACCAATTATATTTATTCTTCAGAGCAATTCTAGAAGAGAGGTTAACCCGGGGTTAACTTCTCAACCAACTCCTCCTCATGGTAAGTGCCTTGCCTTTCAATACATTTACTGTAGTACTAGAAATGTATAGCTTATCCAAATTAGTCCTATTCATCCTTAACCATCCCTAGAATAAAATAGTCTAGGAATTTTAGAGTGCACCATATTAAAATTTAGAATGAGAGCGATCCAAATAGTAATTTTTTCAAACCAAATATTCCAAATATTCTCTTTTTTGCACTTTTTTGCATGGCAAAAAGGGCTTTTAGCCCACCCTTCAATCTTTGCTCAATAGTCTGATTCCATCTGAAGTTTTTTTCAATAGTGAGGCCAAGATATCTATAAGAACTAGCCTTCTCAACCACTTTGCCCTCATAATGAAACTCATATAAATGGTCCGGCGTGGTTCCAAAAATCGCTACTTTAGTTTTGCTGAGATTTACCGCCATTTTGGTAGCATCACAAAAAGCCGCTAGAACATCCAAGTGCTTCTGCAATCCCTTCTTGCTACATGACACAAACACCACATTATCTGCATACAAAAGCAAAAGGATAGTATATCCTCCAATCAAAGTCCCATCATCACCTAGCTCTGTCACCCATCTCTCCAGATCATCAATAAAGATGCCAAAAAGAGTAGGTGAGAGAGGGCATCGTTACTTAACTCCGATGTTGCTTTCCATTTTGACATCAGAGGCAAAGGGGAAAGAAAGTTTCCCCAAAATTTTCTCATATAAGCGTAAGACCGCATCTCCAAGTTGTCCCATAGGTTAATCCATTGAACCTTGTCAAAAGTTTTTGTAAAATTTATAAGACTTGGAAACAAAGGCTTTCTCTTCCCTTTTACCAAATCCATCATCACCCAAAAGTTACAAGGCGGTCTGTGATCTTTTTGGCCTAAAGCCTGCTTGCCCTTTGGCTCTCACATCCTTTTGTTCTGCCCAAGCAGTAATTTTTTACTCCAAAATAGTAGCAAAAAGTTTTGCAAATAAGTTACTAACCATAATTGTCCTGTAATTATTAGGATCACGCTCGTCTCCCCCCTTATGAATAGGAATAATTCTATTCACTTGCCAAGAGCCAGGAAAACCTTCTATAGTAACTACATTGAGCAATCTAGTCAAGATCCCGGTAACTGATGAACCTGCCCATTCTAAAATTTCTGCCACCAATCCAATAGAGTCTGCCACCTTACCATTTGCCATTCTTCTCAATCCAGTATCCACCTCTTCATCAGTAAATTGCAAGAAGTCTCTTCTTGCGATATGATTATCATTTATGGCACCTTCCACATAGTACAGTTTCTTCACATGTCTGAACTAGTGCAGGACGCTTCTGTTTGCCCTGCCCTGACTTATTCCAAAATTTCTTCGGTTCAGATAGTAATTGCGCAACCATGTCTTCTTGCTTACCCTGTATGAATGATATTTTCTTAGCCCTGGCTACTTTTTTGAATTCTTTAATCAAATTGATCCTTTCTGCCCCTTTTGCCTTTTTATATTCAGAGCATTTCAATCTACACTCGGCATCAAACCATCCATTACAAGGAAGATTTTTTTCCATATAACATCAAACCATCCATATACAAGGAAGGGATTTTGCCATCCTCGAGATACAAGACATTTCGCGTGCATTTTTCAAGTATGAAGGAAGTTGACTTGTCGAGAAAGCTACGCTTCGATTCGGCCATTCAATATGTTGTGCCCTCTCTTCACATATGTGTGTGTACATTTACAACTCTTTTCTCCACTACTTTAAAACAACGAGGAACTTAAATGACTATGAAACTATTTGTATGCTCTTGCCATGGAAACATGAACTATAATAGGAGCGTGATCGGATCGGACTCGATCTAGAAAAGCGCCCGCGATAAAAAAAAGGAAATTTGTTCGAAACTTCAATGAGACCTTATTACATAATCCATTGTACTTCTCCCTTTACATGTACATTTATCGATGGAGGAAAAATTTGCAATGCCATTGTACAACATTAAATTAAGCCCGCTACACATATGTAATAAGAAATTTCCCATTTGAGTTGGCCATTTTATAGTATCTTCAAATACACGACCCCAACCTGCAATCTCCAATTCATAATTATTTAATTGCAATAACCAAATGGGGTCCCCATTTTCAGTCGCTATACACTTTGTTTTGTCCCGGTGCTTCCATTGAAATCCCCCAAAACAGGACTTCTCCCTTAAAAGATAAATCTAAGATGTCATGTTCCAAATACTGAAACGGGTCATCTTTATCCATATCATCTTGTTTATATGCAATGCTCTCAAGTGGTGGAAAATAGCAATCTCCTATATTTTTTTTTCCCTTCTGTCCTTCCATTTCAATCCAAATATATTGCTTTGTTTCACGTTTTGGAACCAACTTGACCAAATGCCTAAGCTCTTGCCGCACATAACATGCTACTCCTCCATAGCCTCTCGCCTTCAACCCTTATTGTTCCATCTTGAATGACAATTTCAAATCCTTGAATGTGTGGCAATCCATATTCCTCATGCTCCCATGTTTCTAAAAAGAATATCAAACCTAGTCTTTCAAGAACATCACCCAATGCTTAAAATATCCATCTCGCCCAAATGGCAAATATTCCATGCAGGATCCTAATGATCTGTTTCTATGCAATGGGTTCCTCTACAATAACTCTCACATTCTTCCAATAAGCTTTCTTGTTACTCTGTTTAGCTGCTTTGAATTTTCTTGTTCGATTTTCCATGTACGTGAATTGCTCCCGAGTAAGATCATTGTTTACCGAGATATTCTTGCCGAAGTAGAGCATCCTTTACCTCCACATCTGCTCTTCTTTGCACGACTTTACGTCTTTCTCCACGTTTTCAAATTTCACAATGACATTGTGAGGCTTATTTGTCTTTTGTCTTTCAATGTTGTAGAGAGGAACTAGCTCACTTCCTCTCTTGCGTTTTTCTGTGCAACCGGACAAACCCGCAATTCGATATTTAAGGCCCGTTTCTCCCTTTCTTGATGCTCCAAAATATCATTGATTTTGTTATTGAGTTTTCTGAATTACATCTTTCATTGATGTATGCACATCATTTAGAATGAAGGGATCCCAGCGGAGTTGCAAATAACCTACAATAGATGTTCTTCGACAAAGAATCAATATAAAAAGCTTTTATATTGGTAGCGGGATTATTGATGGACACTTATGGTATCTTTCTTGCATATTTTTTGAGTACCTAGGCATACATATTTATCTATTGATATATATACGGTATGAAAGCCCTCCTCTTGATTATCCATTTGGATTTATGTGTGAGATCTCCAGCTCCCCGATTGCTTTGAGCTTCATGAGTGGGGAGCACTTGTTCATCTCCCATAGGACCCTTTTTTTGTGAGATCTCCAACTCTCTTTTTAACGGTCGGTTTGGGAGTGGAGAGCACTTGCTCTATTGCGATTAAGATGTCTTGGACAATAAGGGAATTATCTGTTATCCTTGAGTATTTTGATTCTCTTGTAGTTCTTGAGCAGTAGGGAAAGAGATTTAGTGCAAAGCGAGGGGAGAAACTTAGAAAATTTGGAGCATTCCCCGCCCTAGAAAAATCAAGCTCGAATCGAATCGAGCAATCTCTTTTGGATGTTTACGGCTCTGAATTGTGATCTTGAGCCCTTAATATTTGAGCTGGAGTCATAGGTTTCACCATTCCTGGTTTATCAGCAACTAAACCCTTCCCTATCCATTCTTTGTTCAGTTTTTTTGAGTAATCTCTTTCTCTCTTTTTTGCTTTGTCTTTTTGTCCTTTTGACACTTCCATTAATATGTTTCCTTGATTTCCTTGTAGTAAGCGTGATCCATCCTTTGTCTTTGTCTTGGGATCCATGGTGGCTAGTTTCTTCTTGACTAAATCCACTTTCCCCGTGCCCTTGCACACTCCCCTTTATGAAGGCGAAGACCACATATCGGGAGCGGTGGATAAACCAAACCCCTTTGTAGTTTTAGGCGCTTTGGATTTCCAAAAATCACGTGTAGCTTATGCGATCCGGGATATCCTTAAGGATATCTAACTAAAAGACTTTATATATCTCTTCATGCGATTACATTGGGTTTAGCCCCTTGTCTTTGATGCCAACGAGGATGAGGATGATGAAGTTGGTGAGGGTCAAAAGAAGGGGCAGTTGAAGAATCCGGCCCCCCCTCTATTGTAGTATCCAGGCTGAAAGTTATAGTAGTATCGGCCCCCTCCATTGAACTAATCCGGCCCCTCCATTAAACCTATCCGGCCCTCTCTCTCTTTGCATCACCCGGATAAGACAAATCGTACAAGATTTTTAGTATTTTTTTTTTGTACTAAATCGGCGCCAGGGGGGGGCGGATAGGTTCAAATGGGGGCGGATTCATTCAATGGGAGGGGCCATCTACTTCAATCAATGCACCACAGGCGGCGGTTTCTACAATAGAGGGGCGGATTCTTCAAATTAGCCAAAAGAAGAACTCCGTTTCGGAAAAAGAGTTAGGTGGTGGCCTTACAAATTGGTTCCTTGCTTTAACAAGAAATTGGTTGATGCTTCATGGAGACATTCTACCATGAAGTAGGGGAATTCTAACCAATAAATTTTACTGATTTGAACTTCCTTGCTCATGGCGAAAGCTCAACTTTAAGTTGTGCCGGCCTAACTCTCTCATGTCGGACACATCCAATCAAAGCCCGATCGAAGGTCGTGAACCTATTCTTGACAAAGACTGATTTAAAGCGGGATGTTTACCTTTGATTTCTCTTTTTTACCATTGCATTGATCTCAACCTGCACTTCCCTTTGAAGTTCATTGGCGTAGTCAATCGGAGGCATCACAATCGTTGTCGCATCTCAATGCGGTTCTTCCCACACTATCGCCACCATATCTCGAGGAGGATGGGATGAATACTAAAAATCCCCTATTTGAGTTGTGTCCCCTGTTTTGGGCCCATGGTTATCCCCAACCTATCCATCGGATGCATGATTTGGGCTCGTCCACGATTTGTGACGGACCCACGAACCTATTCTCAAAATGCTTTTTTATGCGTATGGATTTGAATGTCCTTCTTGCCTATACGCCCATTACCATCCATATTTTCTGTCCTCACTTTTCGGTCTCATTTTGATTGCCCGCACGGATTCCTTAGCAACATTCCCTGTCATTTGGTCCATTCTATTCAAATCTCTACCATTCTTCATCGGCAAGAAAACTCTAGCTCTCCCTAGGCACTACTATTCCTTCCATGAGCATCTCGAGGTGCTTTGAATCATCACATCTCGTCCATGTGCTTTAATCAATAAATGAGATCATGAACCTTACCTTTGCCATTATCACATATTGATGATCTATAATATGGTCATTTTGAGTAATTGTAATCTGGGAGATCTCCAAGGCCATTATTGTATTGAATTGCAACCATTTCAAGGCTATAAGAGACTTTAAATTTTGCATAACAAGTAAAAACATTTTCCTTTAGTCCAATCAAATATCATTTTTTTTTAGCGATTATTTTTGTGAAGTTATAAAGAAAAAGTTCACATAGTCATGGTAGAAGGGTTTCTTACCAACCTGTACAAAACTTTATATCTATCACCCAAAGATTTGCCACTTCAAGTGCTTTATTCTCCTCAATCAATTTCACTAGTCGGAATTTCTCTTTTGTACAAGTTTTGTCGGCATCAAAAACATGTTGGTTTCAACGCATGCATACTCACCATCCATAAAAATGTAGATCATGGCAAGGGTGCATATAGATGACTTTGTCAAAATATTGTTTTGTCATTTACATCACACGACCTTTTATAGGCTCTAAAGAGACCTCATTTGCGTGCTCAATTTCTTTGAATAGATCTTTTTGCTCTAGAATTAGCTAGATAGACAGATAAAAACTTAGAAAAGGAAAAACTTAACCAACCTAGATAGAAAACTAGTCAATACATACAACACAAACCTAGAAAACATAGAAATCAATCGAGTCTTGTAAAACATAAAAACTAGAAATATAAACTTAGCCAACCTACTAGTTATGGTGCCCAAGTGTCTTTCTTGGGCATAAGTTGGAAACATATGTGAGTATATAGCATTTAAAACTTATAGAAACCAAGCCTAGCATTCTTTGTGCTATAAGAGATTTGTGTCCCCCCCCCTCCCCTTTTTTTTTTCCCTTTACCTTTTTGCTACTTCTCCTTTGTTCCTTTTTACCCTTTTTCTCCTTTTCTTCCTTCTTCCCTAATTTACTTTTTTGGCCTTTTGCCTTTATCCTTTTTCGTTTTTCTTTTTTCTTTTTTTCTACTTTTTTACTTTCTTCCTTCTTTTCGGTTTTCCTTCTTTCTTTCTTTTTCCCTTTATTATTTTTTTCCCTTTTGCCCTTCCCCGTTTCCTTTTCCCTTTCCCCATTTCTCTTTTTGGTGGCCGGATTCAATGAATTTCGGGCATAAGGTCTTTTGCCCTTGCCCTTTCCCATTTTCCTTTTCTATTTTCCCCTTCCTTTTTCTCCCATTTCTTTTTTGCCCTTTACTTTTTTTTCCTTTTTCTTTCTTTTTCCACTTTTCCCCTTTTCCATTTGCCGTGTTTTCCCTTTTCCCTTTCTTTTTTTCCCCTTCCATCCCTTTCTATTTTCCCATTTTACTTTTTATTTTTTCTCTTTTCCATTTCCCCTTTGCCCTTCCTCGATTTCTTTTTTCCCATTCTCCTTTCCCTTTTCCCTTCTCTCTTTTCCATTTGCTCCTCCCGTTTTTTCCTTTTTTTTTCTTTTTATTTCCCCTCTTCTTTACACCTTCCTTTTTCCTTTCCCCTTCCCTTCCCTTTGCTTTCCCCCTTTTTTACGAAGTAAGAGTTGGTTTTGTAATTAATTATAAAAATTCAAGTATAAAGCAAAATCCATGCTTTAAAATGAAAGCATGATGAAAGAGAGAGTAGTATCTAGTCATTACAAAAGCAACATAGGCTGAATAAATCCTATATCGAAGAATATCCAAAATGAAGTCGAATGATGAGTAGAATTTGAAGCACCGAGAGGACTTTAACATTGACGAAAGATCCCACCAATGTCGAGAGAAATGATATCCGTTAGCAATTTGTCACCTTAGATCTCAAATCCTATTCATAGTATAAACCAACCAAAGTAGTGAAACAAGATGAAAATTTAGATAAGAGCACACCAATATAGGAAATTCGGAATGGAAGGAGGAAAGAAAAGTCAGTCAACAAAGAAGGTCCCATGGTCAAATCAAAGGACTATGACTATGCAAAGAAGATAGAATTGAAGTAGGCATTGAAGGGATCGGTTGTTCCAAAGGTATAGGACATGGCTGGCCAATTGTTATTGTAGAATAAATGAAATGTATCAACATCTCCCAAGAGTAAAAGCAGTGATCCATAGACATCTGCAAGTTGCTTATGGTTATAGCACATCGATCTGTATCTTGAAAGTTGCCTTTCAATAAGACTGAAATGATTGTTGATTAGAAACGACTATAAGCAATGGATCGAGCAACCTCTCTGCGAGAAAATGGCAGCCCATAAGTCTTCAACGTCCTTCCGATAATCTAACAAGCCAGCCCTCATCATATATGACTTCATTGATGTAGCCAAATTGTTCTCAAACATGTCATCACTTGAAGATTGATGAAAAGGAGATTGATTATTAAACTTGCTCTTCCCTTATCCTCGCTTGAGAAACTCAAGATATTCTAGGATCATCGAGAAAAAGAGGATGTTAGAATCTACCACATTCAAATTTGAAGCAAACAAATCAAAACAACCCCTGTATTCTCCATATGAATCCTATTTCCTATCACAGTTAGGACCAAATCTTTATTTGTGCGCAAGAGCAAGAGTTTCAAAGTCAAATTGAAAATATAGCTTAATCCAAAAATAGAAAGTTTTTTGTGTCCATATAAAACTCGATTTCTTGATTTCCAAATATTCCAAAGGGGCGAATGAACAATGGTGTTAGTGAATTTGTCATTAGATTGAAGAATAGACAGAAGATCTTGATTATGAGATATTCCAAACTTATTAGTTAACCAAGACCAGAACCCATTTAGCTTATTGCAGAAAAAGATATGACTCATATTTTCATCATTATCACAGAGCATGGGATAATCTGTCAAAATATTAGAATTCCTTCTTGATAAAGAATAAACATTATTCAAACTGCCATTAGCAATCAGCCAAATGAAATAAGAAATTTTGGGAGGACAATAAGAATTCCAAACTTTGGAGAATAAGGTCTTAAGTTGATCAGTATTGATTGGCCACTTTGTCATTGCTTTACAATGCATCATTAGCGTAAAGGGCATTATACATCCTCACCTTATATCCCACCTTGCCATCAATAGCCCAATCTCCATATTCCCCGGATTGAGAGAGATATTACACAAAGGATTCTTAATATAGAAGAAGACTTTTTTTTATCCGAGGAGGTGCCCCTAATGAGCTCTTTTAGCTTAGTCCAAGAGATAATCCTGTCTCTTAAGAAAAGATCTTTGATGTAAGTGAAACCTGCATCCGACCATTTCTTGCAAAGTTTTGGATGTTGAATAGTTGGCATAGAGAAATCATGATTTGCAAGAATTGGATTCGAGAAAATAGGCATTTCACCATGAAACTGTCTTTAGAAACAAAAGCATAATCTGAGAAATAGAATTCCAAGCCTTAATTAAATTGCACATCGGAAGAGAGATATTGATGGTAGGCTTAAGATTATCAAAGGCAGAGTGAGGAAGCAGATGTTGAATAGAAGGATGACCATAAGGATGACTTTTATGAATCCAATATCTAATGAACTTAGAGGTGAGGGAACCGATTACCATGAATGGCCTTTCAGGATGAACTTACCCGCTAAGGATTGAGCTTGAAGAAATAAATTCTTGCAGCCAAGCCTCCTTAAGACCTTAGATCTACAAATGGGGGGATGGAGTGGCCAACAACCATGTTCTTATGCCAGCCCAATCAATTGCCATGAATTCGGTTGCCTTGATTTACGGAGACCCAAGCCGCCGTCGGTCGATTCCCCATGAGTCCGAGCCACAGGTAGGATCAGGTAGTATAGCCCTTAAGGAAAGTTCAAAAGGCTATTTTTAAGGGTATCGAGAAATTTTGGACGCTATGGTTTAGTAGGGCCCATTATAGATGAAAAAATAAAATTAGCCAACTTTTCTACAAACAAGTCTCACTCCACTTGAAAAATTCCCTTTTGTTGCTATTATTTATATTGATGTTGTTGCTCATGTTATGTTATGATGTATTCACCCTTCGAGGTGACTTTATTGATGTATTGATGTCATGTGCTCATGTTTATTCAAGGCTTCGCGCAGCCTAGGTCGATCCCGAAGGAAGACGGGGCAAATGACCTATCCACTTTTCCTCACCGATCCGGTTCTTGGGATTGGCGTCGGTGGATGGCCCCCGCCGGTTTGGCTGTCGGGGAGGATGAAAACTTTCCGATACGATGGGAGCATCGAGAGGAAGTAGGGGACTTCACAAATATCCTTTTTGGTTTTCATGGTATAGCATAGACTAAGTATGTGTTTTAATTTATCCCAACGACCTCGGCGGTCAGAAAACCTTCTTGGCACGAGCCCTTGGGGTAAAGTCCATAGTTCCATATCGATCCTACTCCGAGAGGCGGGTTTTCTACCCCTTCAGCGGAACTGTATTGGAACGCCATATCATTTACTTCGAGAAGGTGGTCGCTATGGGTGATACACGTTTGCCCAACCTCGCTTTGGCCATGGCGATGGGTCCCGAAGCGCGAGAGCCTGCTTTGGAAGGACAAGCAAGCTCGATGGTTCTCCTTATTTGGGGTGTGCAACAACAGATGTGTACATGTAAGGACAAAGAAAGATCACAAGGCACTTAAGTTGTACCTAGATGCTACTTTCCTTCGCGAAGCTTCGAAATGCATATGCTCGACCAAGACGTTAAGGCGGCACACTATCGCCAGACAAGTCAATCCCGGACTCACGAGAGGCCCACACTAGTACTTATACACCCATGAAGAAGCGGACTTATAGCTTACATTAACGCGGGTGCACATCACGCCTCTGCATTGAGACGGGGACGTTGGGCTCGGGAAGTACGAGAGCAAAGGCTTTGCTAGTGTTGCCACCAGGGCGCCATTGAGGATGAATGTCATGCCCTCTAGGTCTGCCCAGCGTTTGCCCATATCAGAGAGCGGTATGTTCGATTACTAGTGTCTGGCCAACCGTTGCATGAGTTGTTGAATACGGCGTCAGTGGGTTTGTTGGGGTCATACCTCCAGCAGGTTATGGATGCATGGACTCAGTTGTGTCTTCTGGGACGGCATTGAACTGTCCTACACAATTGTACAGCATGCCAGCAGACTTATTACTGCTAAGGTTTTTCCCTCGAAAACCCCGGTGGCGGGTTTTTAATCCTATCGATAATATGTTTCTTTGCTCTCTTTTTGTTTGGGTCCCATAGGCGGTCGGTCTCGTGGGCGCTAAAATCTATTCTATTCTATTCTATTCTTCTTTATATAGACTATATTTTTTCTTAATTTATGCCTAATTTCTAAACTCTTTTAAGCAAACAACTTCTAGATTGTATCCAAACATTGTGTATATCTAAAACTTCAAAATGCCCTATTATATTGACGTCTTTTTGGGAAGTAACCCTTTTCTATCTTCTTTTCCACAAGTATTAAATATTAGAACTATAGTGATTTAAAATGTTGGATATTATTAGACTCAAATCCCCATAGTGATCATGCATTGCTACCTTATTATTATGGGTTTTCAACTTACGCCTAACAACATTAGGTTATGTAGGAATAAGAGTAGTGAGCTTACGGGGTCGGTGAGATGCGGAGGAGATGCGCCTCCCACCGCTACCTCGGAACCGTGCATCTCCCAGCCCTGATGGATGAGGCTTTGCTCGAAGCTGTTCTCCAAGGGCTGGGTTTTGTCATCCCCCCCCAAGGCCACGAGAGCACCCTTCAAGCAATTGAAGATCTGATCAGTTTAATTTGTTAGCAATCGATCGAATAGGTTTTGGTAGAGCTGATTTTGACCTCTTCGATAAGTTTTTTCTTTGCATCCTTTGTTTCGACAGAGTTGGCTCTCTCAGGGTTTCTGCTCATAATTCACAGCCTTACTTAGCCCTGGGCAACAGCTTTGAGAGGAATCTCTTTCTCTTAGGGGTTCCCACAGAATTCGGAATTGATCCTCTCTATTACTGGGCAAATTTCTTTGATCTCCAGCCTGCAGAATTTTTCGACGACCTTGGAATTGTGGTGTGGAGGTTCGGGGTGGCAAATTAGTTCTCTCTGTTCTTGATTTCTGTGCTTTTGGTTCCCCCCTTTTTTCTTTCTTTTCTTTTTTCTTCTTGTTTATCTCCGTACTTCCCATTTCTTGGAATTGACGCTTCTTTGATAATGGATGGGACCCTCTACCCCTAACTAGATCCTGCAGGTCTTTCAGGGTACGAGCAGCCCCCTTTCATTATCCAGGCAGCTTTCCCCCCTCTCTTTCCAATCATTTTTTTCTCCCCTTTTCATTGTCCTTTTCCATCTTTTCGGATCTTTCGACCCTTTTCTATTCCTTCCCCTCTTTTTGCTCCCCTTTACTCTTATTCTCTTCTTTCTCTGTTCCGTCTCCCCTTGAATCTCTGCGCCACCATGAGAACTAAGGCTTCGACAAGCAAACCGGCTATGGAAGGATCCTCCCAAACAAGGATCCCGTATGAATACAAAGATACGGACCCAATTTTGATCATCCAGAGTTGGGACCAAATCTTTGTCCTCGAGGGCAAGAAGGACCAATCGTGGATAAAAATGAAGGAGCTCAAAGCTGCCTTCGACATTATCAGGGAACAGCAAGAATCAGCAGCAGATTGCATGGGTGTGCAGAAGGAGGGTCAAATCTTGGTATGCAAGCTTGAAATGCAGAGATTGGAAAACCAGTATAAGGAGGGCAAAGCCAATGATCGGGACCTGGCATGGCAAATGCTCCAGAAGATTCAGGAGATGGACAACCTTCTTTATCAACTCATCAGAGTCAAAACAGGGCACTCAAAAGAAGATTGTTGCAGCCTGAAAAACCAGATTTTTAGGAGATCCATGACGAGATGATGCCGGGCTGCAAAAGGACTGGTTGAAGAACTCGAGGACCTTGGGTGGAAATCCAAAGCTTCTTTTCGCTGGTGAAAATTTGGGAGGAAGAGATGACCATGTAATTGAAGATTTCGAAAAGGACTCAAGAAAAGGCTTCCCTCTTCGCCCCGATACTCTTTTAAAGGAAGTTGAAATGGACTATAAAACTTATCAACTCCCGGCTCAAAGTTCCCACCAAATGCGAGATTGCTGGATGGTAATGGTTACTTCCATCCGCCGGACCAAGGCATGAATTGTGAATGCCAAAGCTGTACTCAAAGATAAAGGAGCGAGAACACGGACAAAACAAGACAAAGGTCTCCAATTCCAAGCAAACTTTGAAGTCTTCAAGTACCAATCATGGGAAAATACGACAAAATCAATGGTATCTCTTACAAGAATGCTTTACTCAATTCTTTAAATTGCGTAAATGATGCTAATGACTCTCACTGAAAAGAAGATCTTAAAGGAAAAGAGGATATTCGGACTGGGTAATATTGTGTATAATACAGCCAATACCGGATATGTAAATCATGGAATCCTTGTCCATTTCCCTCAAAGTTTGTCCTTCCATTAGCGGTGTTAAATATTGGATTACCAAAACTCGTTAGTCCCAATATTATCTATTCTTAAATTTGGGACAAGAAGACCTATCGGATCATCAGAGAGAAGAGAAGAGTGTTTCCATGATTCTTACCGGAAAATCACCCTCATCTCAGGTTCTCCGGTTTATATTATGAAATGGGACCCTTTATTCATTCAGGAGACTTTCCACGATAGCCACCACTACCTCCCTATGGGCTGTTGGACCATCTCTCATCTTAGTGCTATAGCCAACTGACCTTGAAGAAATCATTCATGTCTCCATCCCCAAACCAGTTTCCCCTCATGCGTATTCAAAAGAAAATTTATTCTAATTGGGAAGACTGTATCCCCTGTAAAATTCCTAAAAGGGGACTCCTTGGGCTGAAAATTTCCTATTCCAAAATGCCTCTGGCTAAGAGTTCTCACCTAGAGAGCATCACAAGGAGGCTAAGATCGAGGAAAGTGAGGGAGGAGGCACATCACAAGCGGGATGAAACCTATCGGGCCAAGCAAGTTTGGGTGCCCAAGGTTAAGAAACCGGGAAGACAATTGTGATAGCAGAACATGCATGCGTAACACCAGCACAAGGGTTATAAAGGGAAGACAAGGCTGATTACAATATCATTGATTCTCAAGATAAGTATATTCGGATAAAGGTATTTTCTTCCAATTCCCCTCAAAAGTGGTGATTAGAGTCGACCCTATTAATATGACTATCTCAACTATGGATCTTGGTATCTCAACCCTAGATTTTGATAAATTTGGCAAATATGAGGATACGGGAAGGATGACTCGGAAAGAGGATGACTTTGAATTTCGAGTCGATAGCAAGACTTCCACCTGGAAGACTTGACCTGGTCTACAATCAACAACCAGAAGGAAAAGAGGTAAGAAAAATTTCAAAGATTACTCTTTGGGACCTCCAAGAAGATCACCAAGAAAGATCCTCCCCCCCTCCAATGGATATAAGTCTTAAAGGCATAACTTGGAATATCCAAGGCATCAATTCAAATATCAAAAGAGGTAGATTGAAGGTTTGCCTCTCTTCCATGAATCTGGATTTTTTTTTTTTTCAAGAGCACAAGATTTATGATGACAACATTAATCTGTGAGAAACTACCGCACTATAATGATCGAGTAGTATCATGGCTAAACTCTTTGGTGCAATACTTGAAAAAAAAAATTAGTCAATGGGGGAGGAGCATGAGGTAAGGGCATTAGGCCAAGCGGGGGTTTAGAAAGGATTTCTCAACCATTGACCACCTTATGACCTTTAGAGTCATTGCAGAGGGAGCAAAAGGTGCAAGTAATGTGTTATACTGTTGCTTTGTTGATTTTGCCAAAGCTTTTGACAGGGTTTCGCGCAGATGCTTAAGCAAAAGGTTGGAGGCACTGCAAGTCCCTGTGGAATTCAGGAATGGTGTAGCCAGATTGTATGAAAAGGTCTTGGTTGAGTTATCATTTCCTATGAATGGACCAGAGAAGGTAGGCTGCAACATAGGGTGAAACAAAGGGTGTCCATTGTCTCCAACTCTCTTGGCCTCTTTATTGATGAACTAGAATCATGGCTAAAACGGGAAGGAGGTGCAGGAGTTAGAATTGCAGGATATGTTATACAGCTCCTGCTATATGCAGACGATGTTATTCTTCTATCTAAAACAGCATCAGGTTTACAGCAACAATTAAACGCTCTCGAGTCGTTTTGCATATCCACAGGCATGCGTGTGAACAAAGGAAAAACCAAAGTGATGGTTATAGGTAGAAGAGAAAATTTAGATATGATGTATGAAGGAGAGACTTTGGAACAAACTTCGTACATACAAGTATTTGGGGATTGAGGTGATGAGATGGATACAAATGGAATGTAGGGGTAGAAAGAAGAATAGTAGGTGGCATGCGGGCACTTTACGATTACTATAAGCATATGCAGGAATAACCATGTGGACAAGTGGAGTTTGAGGGAAGCTGATGTTTAAAACATTGGTGCAACTTGTTTTGCTCTATGGGTGCCAAGTGTGTGGGGGCTGGCCTATCAAAGAAAATGTGGGACAAGGTTGAGAATGTTCAAAAACGTTTCCTTCTCAATTGAATTGGGGGTCAAAGCCCAAACACCATATGCAATGCTCTTAGCGGAAGTTGGCTTCCTTCCTCTTGAAGGAGAATCACTTTATTTAACCCTTTCTTACAGGCGAGTGAGGAAATTAAATGATACTAGAATAACATCTCAAGCGCTAGTAGAATCTCGCCATAAGAGCATTCGGGGATGGTATCGCAAGTTTGTGAGTGGGCAAGCAATTGGGGATTGACATTCATGATATGCCGGAATCAAAAACTGGAATTCGATGCTTAGTACATGATAACATGCTCGAGAGACGTGGGAAAAATCAGGAGTGAAAATGGACTTCTACAAGCGTGAGATCAATCCAATGTTGGTATATCTTTGAGCGAGGGGTATTTAAATGCAAGCCTTAGCACCGAAAGAGAAATTTGATATCGGAAGCAAGACTTAGTAGCCATAAGTTGGAAATTGAAGTGGGTCGCTTTCATGATATTAGAGACAACCGTCTCTGTTCTTGTTGTAGAAGAGCTCTTGTGGAAGGCGAACAATATGCTTTCTTAGAATGCGTGGAGTTCTCTTATTTCTTGGGACCAACATGGAATTATGGTATCTAGTATACATGATCTCCTAAACTTAGATCTTGTAGTTCTTACACGGTATCTAGATGATTGGTGAAAGCTAGCAAAGGAGTTATTGGAGCTGAATGAGTTGGTAGATAACTTGAGGCCAATGGCCTTGTTTGATGTATCTATATTTTTATATAGCTTTGTATGTAACATGGCAGCCTATGGACTGAGGTCTAACCCCAAGAAGAGAATAATACATTTACATTTTACATTTACATTTACATTTACATTAATTCCATTATTAAAGATGTTCTTCCCTGTTGACTTTTCAGCATTGGTCTCTCAAAGCTAACAACACTTCCGCAGGAATTACTATAGCTTGGAGTCATCAATAGGAGTCTTGAGAGGATTCCTTATGATGAGTGTATTCTAGCAGGAGATTTTAACATGGTCACCCATAGCTATATGAGAAATGCCAATTTTAGGCCCCCGATTGATAACGAATTTGCCAGTGGAACTCTCTTCTTCACTCTCATCATCTCTCCTAACCAGAGTCACCCCCCACTCTTACGGTTTGAGTGACCATAGGGATCAGCCACATTTCTTTGCCTTCATGATAGATTTTACCTCGGTGAGGCCCTCCGAAACAAGATACTAGGGTCACCAATTTGACCAACTATACTATTTTCGATCATTTTCCTGACTCATTAGCATATGTGGTAACCTTTGCTCAAAAGGAAAAGAAATTCTTTTTCAAACTCAATACTAATCTCCTTGAGCTTGATGACTTCATGCCTAATCTGCAATGAGGTTGTTTCTCGAGAGAAAGCCTAATGGTAACAATTTTGGATGGATTAGGTGGGTGAGGGTTTCCAAAAGGATCAAGAATTGGCTCAAGGTTTGGGGAAAGGAAGTTCATAGAAGTAACACTTGCTCATTTCTGGATTTGAGATCCCGGTTGGACTTAGCCGGGATCGGCACAAAGATGAGATCAAAATTGAGATAGAGAGAGAAGAGATCGAGAAATTGCGAGAGGGCTGGAAAATTAAAGCAAAGCTAAAGGAGCTCAAAGAAGATGAGAGAAGCAACTTCGAAATATTTCTTCATCAAAGCTAAGGGAAGGATTAAGAGAAACCACATCTGGTATCCTTTGGGAAGGCAATAGCATTGACAATGATATGCAGCTCAAGGATCTTTGCCGGAACTCACTTCTCGAGGGATTATGGGACCTGAGGAAAATATTAGAAGGGAAGATATTGAGAATTTTGTGTGTATTCAAGAAAAAGTTACTGATCGATGAATGACGGACTTTCCAGGCCTTTTAGTTATGAGGAAATGTTAAAGGTTCTTGGGTATGGAAAATGGTAAAACTGTGCCCCGATGGTCTCCGGTTGAATTCTTCAAGAAATCATGGGATATTCTAGGTATGGATATAGTATCCCCGGGCTAATGAGTTTTTGATGACTAAGATTTGGATTGCAAGGATCAACACAAGTCTGATTGCCCTCATCCCAAAGATTGAACTCCCAGCTACTTTTTTCCTGACGACTGAGACCTATCTCCCCTAACCAATGTGGTCTATAAGTTAATTGCAGGTA
The DNA here is from genome assembly GCA_021234155.1 of Isoetes taiwanensis. NCBI lineage: Eukaryota > Viridiplantae > Streptophyta > Lycopodiopsida > Isoetales > Isoetaceae > Isoetes > Isoetes taiwanensis. The sequence goes on from JAJEKV010000501.1 coordinate 90,296, forward strand.
CCATTCTTTGCTAGGCTCAAGCCCATCCTTGAAGAAGTTATCGGCAACACACAAAGTGCCTACTTGAGAGGCGGTATATTCTAGATAATATTGCGTTTTGCTTCTTTAGGAATCTCTTGGGCCAAAGACTCCAATCGATCAATTGGCCTCCTCAAATTGGATATTACAAAGGCCTTTGACCTTTGTGAGTTGGGCTTTCCTTTGCTGGTGTTGTAAAAGCTTGGTTTCTCTGATAATGTTATTTCTGTCTTCCAAGCCATTCTTAGCAATTCTAGATCTGCTGTTCTCATAAATGGGGAATGTAGCCCTTTCTTCGATATTAAAGGGGAGTCAAGCAAGGCTGCCCCCTTGCACCCTTCCTCTTCGGGATTGTAATGGAAGGTCCGAATAGCCATCTCAAAGAGAGCCAAAGATTTACATCTAATTAAAGGTCTTAGTTTACCCTCCCAGGAGGCAGGAGAAATCTTAAATGTTCACTTTGCAGATGACACTTTTCTCTTTCTTCATTTGGAAGCTCACTCCATTCAGAACACTCAATCTATTTTAGAAGAATTTGGCAAGTGCTCGGGATGCAAAATCAACCCTGCCAAGACCAAGCTTATTTCAAGGCATCAAGATGAGGGTGAGCAAGCAGCTACAAACTTGGGGTGTATGTATCTCTCTCCCACCACTAAAACTAAAATTTTAGGAATCCCATATGCTATTAGAGCTAATGCTTGTGAACTTTGGGATGACTTGATTGACAAATTCTATAGAAAAGTAGACTCCCTTAATTCTAAATTCCTTTCTAAAAATGGGAGAGCCATTTTGGCAAATTCGGTCATCTCCTCCTCTCAGGTTTATCAATCATCCATTATGGTGGCCCCTAAGAAGGTTCTGACCAAAATGCAAGGTATTATTGGTAGATTTATTGCAGGAGGGTCAAGCAGGAGGTGCTGGATTCCCATCTCTATGGAAGAATGTTGCAAGCACAAAAAGTTGGGAGGTTTGGGAGTTATTAATATTGAAAAGCAAGCTACTGCTTTGGCTGCTAAGTACTTCTACAGAGCCTGTAATAACCAAATCAATCACCCTGTGAGCATTCTTATCTCCCATTATGTCAGTAAATGCCACCCCTTTGGCTGGAGGAACCTCAAAATGCAGCTGCCCCATAGCATCTACTTCGACTTTACCATTCCCACTACAGTGCCTTTGATTATCAAAAAGTGGATCAGGGCATGGCAAAAGGTAAAGGGTATGTATACATGGAAGGAAGGTCTTTCTCAAGATCAACCAATTTTCTGGAGCCCCTCTCTCATTCTGGATGACCCTAATACCTGTCTGGCTACTAATTTTCCTACTCTAGCCAAGCAATGGACCAATAAAGGAATTATTTATATAAGGGACATTACTGATAATTTTGTTTATCAGGAATCGGCATTACAAATTTAGGAGATGACTCAAAGGCGACTTTTAACGAATATCACCCGAGATTGGCGGTTGGAGTTTGGCATGACACGGATGTTCTTTGGCACATCAATGAATTACGTGGATATAGAGTAAACTTAGCTTACGTGTACCTCAATAGAGGTCAAGAGAATTCTATCCACGAGAAAATGGAATATTGATCGGATAGAGCTTCGGGGAACACGAGATTCATGTGGAAGAGTCCAATCCATCCAAAGATCAAGGCCTTTATGTGGCAGCTATGGCATAAAGCTTTAGCCACAAACAGAAAAAGATGGAGGCTAAATATGTCTGATTCTAATATATGTGTTAGGTGTATGCATGATCAGGAAGATGAAGAACATCTATTTAAAAACTGCTTATGGGCAGAATGGACTTTGGAATTTGGTGAACCGGGTTGAACATTCCTGGATTGGCCAATATACAAATTGAAGAAATTTTCTTCCATGAGAACCCAGTGGAATGGAGGAGATACATTCTTCTTTGGAGAATGTGGAAAGGAAGGAATACCCTGATCTTTAAGGAAGAAATTATCTGGCCCAATGCCATTATTAAGCAAGCCCAATATGATATAAATTGGGTCTTGGAAATCTTTGGGAATCAGAATTAAGTCCTTTTCCCTTTATCTAATGCTAATCTTATCTTTGTGTGCAGGAAACACTCTGATCATGTTCAAAAGATTGAGGTGGAGAAGGATGAATCTCCATGCGAATGCGCAATGGCTAACACAGTTCGGGGTGGAGATACCAAACGAGCATGGGGATAATTGTCAATGCAAGTTTTTGCACTTTGCCTACTTGGATGAAAGAAGGTACATTACGTATGTCTTCGCCAAGGATAAAAGGACGATTCAATCCGGGGAAGGCCCATTTATGTAAATGCCCTTCTTGCTTTGTTCATTAAGCCAACAAGGGCATGGGAAGGAAAGACCATTCAAAAGGGAGCCAAAGAAAAGGAGGTACTCGGGCGAACATTGACCACTGCCTCTCCAGAAATATCTAACTGCTTGAAACTACCAGATACTTATGATTATGCTTATGTCTTTTGGTTAGTTTAAACTTTATCAGGGTTTTTCGACCTACCCTTTCCCAAAGGTCTTCCTTTTCAAAAAGCATCATATAGCTTTTTTTGAACTATGTACTTTATCATACACTCTTAATACATACCTAAGCCTTCAATTAAAAAACATTAGGTTATGTAATTTTACAATACAACCTTATCATTTATAGGTCTCCAACAATACAAGTTCCAGCCTATTCCCAAAGCAACATTGGGCACCATAACTAGTATTATATAAAGTTTTATTGTGTGTTTATTTCCATCCTGCCCCTAAATTGGACAGCTTAGAATCACCCTAGACTTAGATCTATGGCTTAGATTAGTTTTAGTGCATGTCTGTTTCATCGTGTTATTAGCCACTTAACCGAGATCTCCATGTAGAGCTATTTCGTCCGGCAATGAGACTCTCCAAGATCGATCAGTGCTGCTCCAAAAACCTTGAAATCTATATCCAACTCGGAAATCGGGATCCTGGCTATGTGCAGGTAAGTTCTTAGTGCATTCCATCCAAATTTGTCTCGGGAGGTGGCAAAAAAATGACCCTTCTTGATTGTAAGTATAACTTGCTTCTTGATTGCATCCCACAACGAAAGATAAAAGCCAGCAAAATGTAAGATTACATGATGTGGCTATAGAATCTCTGGAGTATTGGCTACACCAAGACTGGCCAAAGAGGCCATATCTAAGAGATAACTCCTTAAACAACAATGTTGGGAGAAGAGACAACTCCTTGAAGCCTAACTATTAGGTCATTATCGGGGGCACAATGGAAGCATGCATCGTAGTACTAAATCATGCAGCGGTTGAATATAGTTGAATCTAAAGCTTCCTTTATAATATAGCATATATTTTATGGATTCTACGGTCTGAGAAGCTGCTGACGGATAGGAGCAACATGTCAGATTTGAAAGAGTTTGGTTCATCTTATAAGTACAAATGGCTGACTTGGTGAAGCAAAATACTAGTGATGACATGAAGATCACGAGGTATAATATTGATATTTTGCATTCGAGTGCATCAAGCTTCTAGCAAAACAAAAAAAAGAACACATGGACAAGTGGGTTGGAAGAGCTTTTCACCAAAACTCCTATTTGTAAGTCTTGGGGCTTCTTTCCCGATGAATTTTGGATATAGTTGTTGCTTCAGGAAGCATAGTTTGATGATTTTAAATATTTTTTAGAAAAGGTAATAAAACAGAGCACCTTCTTGAGGATTCATTCTAACTCAAATATTCTTTCGGATTTATTTGGCATTTCCTTCCCTTTGCGGTAACCATTGCCATTTTCCTCAAGTTAAAATGATTGGAAAAATGACATTAATCTTTGTAAGGTAAGACTCCATTTGCTCCTTATTTGCTTCTTGAGCTGAAATGACATTAATCTTTGTAAGGTAAGACTCCATTTGCTCCTTATTTGCTTCTTGAGCTGAAACTATCTTTGATGATTGCCATCTTATTCAAATCCATTATTTGTGATTGCTGCCAAGACTATTTTTGCCCTATTCTTACTCATTCTCGCGTGAAGAACTACAAAATGCTTAAATACTCTTGAATACATCACTAGAATGTTTTGTGTTTATGGCCCTCAGGCTATTGTTTTCATGGGAAATTTTTTTTACTATATTTTGCTTTGGGTGTGTTATGGATGTTGCCAGTACTTTTTTGCTTTTATCTTTTGCCAGTACTTTTTGCTTTTTGGGTTGCCCTAGGGGGCAAGCCCTCGTCCATGTGGGTTTATGGCATATTCTAGATATATGGCGTTATATGCCGCATGTAAATAATCGACTTAGGGCTTAATGCTTAGGAAAATAGGGTCTTTCTTTGGATCTTTGTCTTTGTTGCTTAAGGATATGCGGATATGGTGAAGGAAGGATCGTTGAAGCTTAAGGCATTTGAAGTTGAAGGTTGATCTTTGATCTTTGAAGGCCGGATGTTTGAAGCTTGGCGACTCTTATCTCGCACTAATTCATCATTTGCATGAGACCCCAGAGGAAAATTTATGCTCCAAGGAAAAATCAGAAGGTATATACGGAGAAAAACTCATGCCCAAAGGTCAAATCGGCTACCATAGGTAATATTGGCATGCCTTTTATAGGTAAAACCGGAGGCCCAACTATGGCAACTCTGCCGGGGGTTTCGATGAAGCTTCATACATGGCTTTTTTTCGATTCAATCAACTAAAGCACCACATTGGAGCTTGACAAGAGATGTCTTGAGATGAAGAAGGATAAAACATGGGAATGTATGCAATTTGAAAAACATATAAGAACTGGACAAAATCGGAATTTCTTTGATGGCTTCACATGAATATAGTTCTTTGAACTGGACTTTCTTGTTTTTGCGGGACCGTAGGATGTCACATGTAACATGCTCTAATGGGGACACTAGACAACCGCTATTTAGAAGTCTACCGCTAAGACATCTATAACATGTGCGGCATGTCTTGAAGATTATGAGTCGGAGAAAAGTTTGCCAATCTGCATTGTCATCATGGTTTGTCAATCTTTTGTTTTTCGGTCGGATCTATTGTCATCTTTTTGCTATGGATATTTAGATACATGTCAATGCACTCGATTGTAATTGTGGCATTGCGACAAACAATGTTGTGAATAAAGGAAGAATTACCTTAATTACCAAGCCTGATAATTGGGTACCATATCCGTGCGCCTTGTGCCTCATCTTCTCTGCCTCCATTGAGAGGTTTTGTAGTTGTTTGTCAACATATGAACAACATATGAACAAATGTCCAAAATTTTTCAATTGGAAAATCGACCATCATAATACAGTCATCTTGGGAAGATAGATGCAAAGCACTACCTTTGAGCAAGTCTCCGTTGGAGTTCAAGTGTACGCTCCATGTCTTCATGCGAGTGTTGAGTTCTGTTTCTGCCTATCCATACTTTCATGATTTCGTTTCATGTAGACCTACAATTTGAATTAGCATGCATCCAATGAGATTTTGCTTTTTATAGATGTGGTATACACTTTAGAAGGTTTTGTAGGAAATGCCCGAACTCTCCACGGAGCTGCTGGTTTATCACTTGTAAATGTTGTTCCCCATCAATGCGTGCCTCCAAATCATTTATAGCGCTATGACTTGGCGTCCGCCAAAGCTTCGCATCGGAAGGCGGGTGAAATCATCAAATTTGGAACTCCATTTGTGTTTTGGATACTTAAAGGATCACCAACTACTTCCACTTGACTGGAATGATGCGGACAAGCACAATATCCATTGTTTACATTTGGTGAGCATTTGGTTAAACTTGCGCCCGAAGTGTCAAGCGATTCGGTATAGTCTGCAAATCTTTCGGACGATTGGTGTCTTCCAATAAGTTGAGGACTTGATAGTATCTATTTAGGATCGAAACAATGATTAGAAAGGTTATTATGCACTCTATGGTAAAAGCCTATATGAATTGTGCAACCAAGAACCATAAGGTTCACAATAATCTGAATAGCTACCTTTATATATTGTGCTAAGACTAAAAATTGTAACAAAGCATCGTTTAGCAAAGATATTGAGAACCATGCCCTGAATCAACTCTTCTCCCTCACTTTATTTAGACCTTTGCAATATATCAAAACTTATTCTATGGCTACCTTCAAATTGTTAACAAATGCCTTACGTCTGGACCACTACAACGGGAATGACATGTACCACCTTCAAATCAAAAAAGCAGAATAAATAACATCAAATGCAACTTTGGATCTATATGAAATTTCACTTATTTTCCATTTACCTTTCAAACTTATTTTCCAACCTATGTTTCATCAATTATGTGATAAGATAGCCTTGCCTTGAACCATTCTCAAAAAAAGTTACCGAGGCAATTGCCAAGTGATGAAAAAAGCTTTTTAACCTGCGAAACAACCCATGTTCAAAGTGCAAGGAATGCTCGAGCTAGAAGGGTGCGAATGGAGATAGGAGGCCAAACAAATCACTGAAAATAGCAAAAGCGTAAAGCAGATAAAAAAGGGTAATGGTTCATGCATAGGGGATCAATCTATCGGCGTGCCAGGCGGTATATAGGGTTGGATTGCCCAACTTTGTAAATCGCTTATGTCACCACATCTCCATTGCTTAGGAGGAGCAAGCCTTAGGTTAGCCGATTTCCAAAGTGGCTGCCCAACAACAATGACCACCACCCGGTTTACATCTGCGATAGTAAGTTTGGCATACATTGCACTTTAGAACCGGTGTCTGCTCTATTTGAGTCCCTTAAAGGCAACATTTAAAGAATTGTTGTCTTTAGAAGCCATCATGCTTTATCATTTTTTCTTTGGACTTCATATACAACTCGCACCATGTGAAAGCATGGTCTTCAAATAAACTCTGAGGCATTATTCTTTACTTCTAATTTCTTATCGGATGCACAAAAGATTAAAAAAAAAAAAAAAAAAAAAAAAAAAAAAAACTTAAAACCCATGTACAAATGATCCTAGACATCTAAACAAACACATCAAATCCAACCACTATTCTCCCTCAAGAAAAAAGGAAAAAAAAAAAAAAACTAAAATGAAGACATCATTCAACATCCCCTCGGCATCCCTTTCAAATGTCTCAACACTAGACACATCTCTGGGACCATTCGATCCATGGACAGAACTGGCCCACATGACCTCTGCCACTTAAACCCACATAACTCACGAAAGAAATTTTAATTTTATAATATACCACCATCATTTGAGTCTTCACTTATTTCTTAATGACCTCGAGAATTTCAAGACCAATGGGGTTACCTATACTTTGTGGTGATTGCTCAAACATTTGAAGAATTTGGCGGTTTCGCACCAATCCATAACGCCTTCTTGATATTTCTAGCATAAAGTGACCTAAACCTTGCTAAAGTTGGAGATATTTGCCTTTTATCATAGAATACATTGAGTTTTATGTTCCCATATTTTCTTGCTATCATCGACATCGGTGGAAGCCACCAAACCCTATTTTGGTCAAAAAAGGCTGCTTGAGGTTCAAGAATTGTTACTCTCTCATTATAAACCAGTTTTGATTTAATTTTCGTGTGGCCATGAGTAGCTAACTATACGAGCTATAGTTTCATGATTTTTGGAGTTTAAATAAGTCATGTTAACCTTAATATTTACTAAAAGAATCTACTATCTGAAATTCGGACAAAAGTATATGTTAAAATGCTCCAATAACACCCATCCATAGTGCCATGTGGGCAATAAATGATGCGTTCTATTTATATCTACATAGAACATAACTCTTCAACTTACAACAATAGGATTAACACATTAGAGCATAAAGCGTTGGGTCAACTCCATAATTATAGGTCCAAAACTCCACAATGATTAATTATCTCGATGTTTTATTGTGACGTCCCTACTCATATACGGTGCACTCACCGTATACAAGCGAGGAGTTCATCCCCATACCATCTCCATGCTAATATAGGGCCCTCCGTATCCTTGCAACCTTGAAGAGTTCAGGTGGGAAGAATGAAGGGGTCATTTACCTCTCCCTCGGGGCCTACCTAAGCAAAGGAAGCGTAATATACATGTCAAGTAGTACATACATCAACATCATATGACCATCACGAAGGATGATTCACCCACATATCTGCATAGACAAAGATCAAGACATCACATAGGGAATCCTACCCAAGGCTCGCATATTGGGGATGGTGACAAGCTTGGGTCTCAGAGGTCATTGTCGGCCAATTCATGGCAATGGATTTGGGTGGCATAAGAACATGGCTTAGGGTAGTCCACTCCATCCGCCCCCTCGTGCACACTTTGCGGAATAGGTTGAAAAGCTTTGGGACCTGGACCGTGAGGCTTTCACGGGTGAATAGCCGGAGGGGCTACTCACGGGTTGCATCTCCCAGCCCCGATGAGGAGGGGAGGGAAGTCACCTCCCCTCCCGAAGCATCCTTGCCCTTCACAGCGGCTAGAGAACCAACATTCTTATTCGACTTGAACTCACTTTGGAAGGTGACGCATCATCCCACAGTGTCGAGCTCATGCCTTGCCCACACGCAGCAAGCCATTAAGCCTAGCCCGCAGAGACCCCCCGTAGGCCTTACACACCAGAGGGGTCAGTCTGTGTAGGGACAAGTTCTTCCTTGTCAGCCGGTCTGATCCCTCCACCCACAACCAAAGGGCTCACATTGCACGGGCCGCATTTACGGTGTGCTAAAGAGGCTAACTAGGAGCATCAACTACCAGGCTTTAGGGTCTCTACACCCCTTCCCAATACAATGAGTTCACAGAGATACATCATCATACATATCACAGAAGAACTAAAGAACAAGATCTAATCTATATCATAGAGTTAGGTTCTTTAGTTAGAGCTTGGTATCGAGGATCTAAATGGTGCTATGGGCAATTTAATAGGCTAAACCCTTTTGATTCAATGGAGGAGACCGTTTAGGCTATTAAATTGACAAAATACCTGATCCTTGGCTAGCTCCTCCGCATTACGAACTCGACCATCTGTTTGAACTGCTAGAAGATGAAGCTAGAAAGGGAAACTAATGAGCTAGATCGCTCCACCCAGTCGGAAGGCGGGGTTTGACTCCTGGAGCAAGTAAAACAAAGCCCTAAAATGGCATGAACGAAAATAGCAAGTTAGGGTTTCCTTTACCTATAGACAAAGGGTTAGGGCTAGGGTTTCCCATTATCCCTTTAAGCATGTGGGATAATTGGATGTGGCCCATTTGCCTTTTAATAACTAAAGTGGCATAAAGTGTCCACATGGGTAAATGTATACACTTGGATAAATGTGCACATGGGTAAATGTGCACATAAATACATGTACACACCTTGCAAGTTGCCCCTAGGGTGCTACTTGCTTGGCTACAGCGTCGGGCGCACCGTCAATCGGGATGGCGTGTACGCTGGCGTGGCAAAAGATAAAGATATCGCCTTGGGACCGTATCTTCGTGCGGAAACGACACATTCTCCCCACCTTGAAATGATGTTGTCCGCAAAGATCGTGGGTCTCCCCACCTTGGGATCTTCCTAACCCGCAATCAACTTGATGCATACAATTATTATTATAGTTACACAATTATTAGAATTACTCTAAGGTAATGTTTAAGACATTCTTGTACTATTTAATTATCCAATTAACTTATCACTTCATAACTTAATCAACGCAAGGTAATTACTAACCTTACTTAATACAACATTTAAGTTTATCAAAGTTCATGTATATTATATTTTTATGGATGCAAACCTTTCTTGGCAATAGAAATCTCTAGTTGCATATTAAAGTAACACGTTATTTCTAAGATTTTAATTTATATAAGCATGCATTACCATTTATGGTTCCCGAGACCAATTGTATAGAACATATATCTCTCACTAGCCTTATCCATTTTTCCCCATAGAATGATACTATGGCTTTTTCGCTTCAATCACATGATTTTTGAAAGGTGTAAGTGAAAGTCCATGTAGGTTCAATTGGTCATAAATACCCTATAAATTCTTAATTGTTTGTGCTTCAACCTTACCCTCAAATTATACAAGCTAACCTAATCAATTAATTTTGTCCTATAGAGAATCATACAAGTAAACTATATGTGAAAGTTGAGATCAAAATTGAATAAGGTGGCACCATTAATAATTTCTAAACTTTCAGTCATCTGGACCAATGATGGTTCAGAATCGGACGCCGAGAGCAGTCTATCTTGATTTCTTATATTAAAAAGTTTTCATATTTTTCCTTGGTTCTTTTTGCATTGGTTTCTTGACATGAGATATTCCGAGGATGTGATTTTGTAAAGTCACATCTTAGGGCACAAATCTAGAACAAACATGGAAGATATAATATAATTGATGGTATCTATTCTAGTACAATCCTCAAGATAATGAACAACAAATATTTTTATGAACAAAGTGGTCCAAGAGCTACTCGTATCCCAAAACTCGACTTGAAATGGACTAACATAAGGATATTATCAATTTTTATGAACTATGAACGTAAATGGGCTAGGTACATATATTGTTTTTGCATTGGTTTCATATCCTTATAAACTTTCATAATATGATTTTTGGAGGATAACCTATAATCATATATAGCAATGCAATCCATTTGTATAAATTCCTAAAATTAAAAATAGAAATAAAAGTCAAAACATCAAATTCAAACTCAACAAATATTTTTATAAGATGGAGGACCTCGTGAACTACTTATATGCCAAATTTGGACTCAAAATTGATCTCCTTTGAAAGTTGTTGTTTTTATATCACAACTCCTTTTCGGGAACCAAAAGATTGGTTCTCAGCAGAGGAGGACGACAACTCCCATCATGTTTGAATTGCTCTATCTTCCTTCACTGTGGTTCGAATTGAGATGTGGTTTTTGTGCCTTGCTCTATATCTAGGTGTAGAAAAATAATATTATAACTTAAAAAATCAAAAAAAATCTTTTTTATCAAGACAGCTTTTACTTTGTATGAACATGAAGCTTTTTGGTACTTGACCCCTTGGGTTTGCTAGAGCATAAATCACAAGAATGGGAGCTGATACATTTTGTATTTTTTATGTGAAGCATGACTACCATATATGAACTCCTAGAAAGAGTTTGGCTAGTTTTGTGTTCTTGATTTTATATGATTTTTTTTTTGTGAACCTTCAAAATGCCCCTTTAATGGTCCATCATGGGGATTGGTCTAGTGTTAAGGTCTGATAGGCTTGAAGGCTATAAAATTGTGCAAGACCTTATTAAATTTATTTCTAGTTTGGAGCACTATGCATTAAAGAATATGCAAACATAGGCAATTGGATGGCAACCCCTCATGCACGACACCTTGTTAATTTTTTTTCCACACAAAAAACAACATCTCCCATAACACCCAAAAAATAAAATATAGTCAAATTTTACAATATCATCATATAATAAGATATCATTACAATAAGATAATAAGATATCACTATATAAGATTTATTATTATTATTATTATTTGTCCGATGCTCTCTTGGGCCTCAAAGACCATGGAGCACATGAACCATCTATTTACAACTTTAACAAAAAGAGCGGTGAGTATCAACCCGCCTTAATATAAGGTCCTAAAGCCATTGGTGGCATCAGAATGAGAGATAAAAATTTGTAGCTTTAATCCCAAAAACTATCTCCGATGTATGCGTATTCGGGCGGCATGTGAAGACATGGTCTTCGCCTTCAACTGTCCTGGTCTCCACATACTTCTACAGTCGCGTTCTTCACTGTATCTTGGCCCATCTCGATCCTCGATTTCCAATTTATGGGACCAATTACGTACCTAGCCGCCAGGCATCTCACGAGACTTAGGTATATTAGCTATCGATAAAGGCGGCTTTTCGCTGTTATCATGGGATTGACATTTTTCGATCGACATGCCATTCTCTTTCTGGGGTTTGCCCACATGAGCTGCATTGCTTGTTTCTTCAGCATAGCGTGGATTTCATCTTTCTCGGATGGCCATGTGGTTATCCCCCATTTAGCTGCCCAGGCAAATAGCTTATTCTTCCATTCCGAGTTCTCTAAAGCTTGGTGAGACACTCGGGTTGAATCTTGAGCATTCACCCTGTTGAAAAAGTTTATTGCCTGGTATAAACCTTCTAATTCCATTGGTAACAGGCCTACTTGAGCCAAGCATAATCGAATATGGGATTTGAGACCTAATACCGAAGTTCTTCTTTTATGAAGGATTTTGAATCGCCTAAATGGGCCCACATATTGGCCGAGATCTCTGGACCCCAAATTGGAGCAATCAGATAGTACTCTTGTTTGTACTAGTGTCTTAAAGAGAAGCTTCTTCAAATTCAAATCCGGAGTGATGCTTTATGACATTTAGCTAGCATGCCATAAAGTCTTTGCTTTCCGCTGAAACTCTTCTATTAATGCATGTTTTCCAAATTTGTAGTTAGATGCTATGTCAATCCCCAAATACTTGTATGATTCAACTATTTCCATCTGCTCTCCTTGTAGGTGAAAACCGGTCTTTCTCTTGTGCCAAAGACCATAATTTTTGACTTTGCCAGATTGACGGTCATCTTTTTTTTTGTCTGTAAAATCGCTAGGTGTTCGAGATGCTCTTGCAATGCTTTCTTCTTGCTGGCCATTAAGACTACATCACAAGCATAGAGGATATACAAATATAATATGTGTATAATATGCAAATAAAATCTCAAATTATTTCGTTGTATTGGTCGCTAGACTAGGCGTGATCTTGTTAGATCCGCTAAGAATATTGACAACATCCGACATTGTAGGGCGCTTGTTGGGAGAAGCTTGTGTGCAAAGAATGGCAAGCTCAATAATTGTCATTGCTTCCTTTTTAGAATATTGATTCCCAAGATTGGAATCAATCACTTGAAGAAGAGAATTTGTCTTGTTTAATTGCATAACCTACATAATGTAGATTTTCACGAAATACCATTAGAATGTTCCAATGAAAAGTTATATAGATGCTAACGCCACCCATTCCAAGAGATAAATCTTCTCTGTTGGTAAGGATAAAGCAACATTTGTCCTGCCACTAATTATCTCCAATGCAAGCACCCCAAAACTATAAACATCTAATTTTTCTGTGAGTTGACCACGTGTTGCATATTTACGGTGATAAATAGCCACTTTGGTCCAAGTGCCATACACCATAATTAGAAATTTCCAACAACTAAGACAAGATGTAATTGTGTTGCAAATAAACTTCAAAGATGTCCCTGCAACTTTAGTCTTGATATGTGTTTCTTCATCTCCAAAAAGTTTTGCTAACCCAAAGTGCGCGTTTTTGGATGCAATTTCTTGTCTAAAAAGAATATTGCTAGCTTTGATATCTCGATGAATTATCCTAGGAAGTGATTCTTCATGAAGGTAAGCAATACCTTTTGCAACTTCGTGCAAATATTATATCGAGTTGGCCAATCTATATCTAACTTACACTCAGATGGACCTGTAAAAGTGTCAAAACATTAAATTGGAGTATGACAATAGAATAGAATTGAGTTGAATTAAAAAGTAATACCAAACAATGCTTGTTGAAGGCTGTTATTTTCTAGGAACTCCAAAACTAGAATTCTATGATCTCCTTCAATACAACATCCAAGTAATTTGACCAAGGATTCACGATGTTTTACTTGATGATATGACAGAGAGATCTCATTTATAAATTCTTCTTTAGTTGAATTCGATATTGGAAATTTTTTATCTCGTTTTGCGGACGAGTTTTTTTTATAGCTACGGCAAAAGCATCCGGTAGGACTCCTGTCCAAGTGAGACAATAGTTCTAAGCACCAAAAAAAAAAAAAAAAAGGGAAGGAACTGTTCCAATAATATGAAAAATACCTTATAAACAACTCCAAATCCACCTTCACCGGAGCATATTTTGTTGTTGGAACCCTTTGTGGCAACTTTTAATTCATTATAAGTAAATAACGCGGGCTTGTTCTCAATACTCTTCAAGTCCTTAACGTAAATAGAAACTTTTAACATCATAATATTGATTCGTTTCATACATTTAATATGTGGGAACTTACCTTGATCTTCTTTTTGTTTGATAAGCATTACGTTGATGCCTTTTCCAATATAAAAATGTAACTAAGCATATGAGTAGAAATGCTCCCAAACTGCCTATGCTTATACCGATTATTCTTCCATATGGTATGGTTGAATATACAAATTCTGTCAAATTTCAAATATTTTAATTTGAATGGTAAAAAGAAAAAAAGTGCTTTCTTCTTAATGTTTGAGAATGGAAAAGAGGAAATTTCTTTACTTATGACATATTCTATTTTTTTTCCACTATATTATATGTACGTGACAAAGTGACAATAATTGTCTATTCTCTAGTTCTATAAGTTGATTAATGTACAAAGGTCCATTCAAAAAGCCATTCGTATAGATAATTTATGAGATAGTTATAACTATATATGAAGTTTGCAGAGTTAATTGAAGATCACTTCATTGGTGTTATATGTATATAGGCTTGTCTTGGTCTATAATGGATGTTAAAGATGCTCTATTCCTCCTCAACTTGATTGAGCACACTCTACCTCCCAAGATTCTAGGTAGATTACTCCTACATTCCCTTAGATCAACCGGGCTTCTCCCCCTCCCCCTTCCATTGGGTTAGCAATTAAGGGATCTTGTGTTCAAGTCTCCTCGAGGTCCGTCATATGTCCTCATGGACGCCAATGTGGCATGACGTAAAATACTATCTATCTCTACGGTTTCTCACATGCAAGCAAAATTTTTATCTCTCGCTTATACTGGCGAGAGCTAAAATTTAACGTATTTTATGAGAGAGACCCGAGAGATAATTATCTCAAGCCTTAACTCCCCCATAGTTAGGACTTTTTGTCTACTGGGACGCGCTGAAGGCTATGGCCAGGCTATGGAGATTTTCTTTGAATTCATCTATGGCCTGGTAGAAGGGTATGGCTGGAATTTATTTTCATCTCGATTTATTATTTATTCTCCTCAGAAAAGGCTATGGCTCCACTAGAACAAGGCCGGAGTTTTTACTATGGTGGTCGGCGAAGCTATGGCGTAAGCAATGAAATAGAAGAATTTGGGGCTTTATTGAATTCGGCAATAAGATAACATCATTCAAGTGGATTCATTCCCTTCATACTATAAGCCCTTTGCCAATAAGATTGTTCAAACTCGATGCGCTATTTTTTCATGAACATATGAAGCATGCATGCTTGAAAAGGTAATTTCGCTTCAACATGGTTGATTTATATTTCAAATAGATTGTTCTTCACAAAAGAGAACAAAAGCATAACAAAATCATGACTTTTAAAACCACATAGAGAGCTTCAACAACTAAATCCAAAGTGAGAAACCGGCCTACAAAGAAAAGCCAAATTTATAGTAGATACCGTTAAATCCAAGTTTTAAAATCAGATTAAACATACCCTTTCTTGAATCGCTACCCATTTTTTATCAGAAATGGAGCCAATTGATTGCTCCTTATGCCTCATGCTATTTAAAGGGAAAAGAAATGATAAATGTGATAGGCTGGCGATATAAGTCCTTAGAAAAGTTTAGAGTGTAAATCCAAGCTCAAATCGCCCATACTGAGTTGGAATCACTACCAAGGCTTACCTTGTTCTGTAGCTTGAAAAGAAAAGAAGACAAAAAGAGCTTAACAAATAGCCCTATGGGAAATGCCCTTAATGCGCAGTTAGACAAAGAAGCCTCTCTCCCCCACCAAAAAGGTGAGAGTCGGTTTTTCCACTTTCACCTCCCCTCTCGCCCTCTCTAGCCGCCTCTCTCATTTCATGTGCGAGAGCCCCCTCCCCCCCCAAAACGCCACGCGACGCGACGCACACACACACACACACACACACACACACACACACACACACACACACACACACACACACACACACACACACACACACACACACACACACACACACACACACACACACACACACACACACACACACAGCTATACACTTAATTGATTTGAAGAAAAAGACCAAAACCCTTATTTGCTTTTGTTTGTAGACCTGACTAAAGCATTGACATGATGAGAAGGAGAAATATATGGGAATATATGGAAACAATTGGGGTTCCTACCAATTACTGGAATGCATTGAGTTGTCTTATATGAGAAAGTGGTTGTGAGATTATCATTCCTTGGATAAGTATTGTCGGGAGGAAGTTATGAGTAATATTGGAGTAAAACAAGGATGTCCATTGTCTCCAACACTCTTTGGGATATATATAGATCAATTGGAGGCCTGGATCAAAGCATACCTACGGAGAGGGAACCAATATTGCGGGGGTATGTAATCTTCGCTCTTACTTTATGCTGATGATATCGTGATATTTGCTAGAAATGCAAAAAAAAAAAAAAAGACATGCAAAATCAAATTGATACACCGAAAGTGCTTTTTCGTGATATTACCGATATGAAGGTGAATCTAGGTAAGACCAAAATTTTGATTTTTGATATGGCTAAGCCTGAATTTTGCTTTTTTGCTATAAAGGCCAAGAAATTGAAATATGCAATACTTATAAGTATTTAGGTCTTATTGTGGACCATACATATAGCTTGGAATGGAGCAAGAGGGACCCCGGCGATTCAAGGCCTTAAGGCTCTTTATGCATTACAAAGGAGATGTAAGAAGGCGTTACTAGTAGATTGGCAGATGAAGAGAAAACTATATGTGGTATTGGTGCGAAGTGTACTTTTATATGGATGTGAGGCATGGGGGCCAGAATTGTCAAAGGATATATGGAAAAGAGTTGACAAGATACAGAAGAAGTTTTTCTTAACTCAATTGGGAGTTAAGATCACAGTACCGTGATTCTATGATATTGGCGGCAGAATGATGACTTTGGAGGCGAGGCTCTCCATCAAACCTTAAAATACATGATCAAAGTAAATGAGATGGAGGTGGGCATGGGTTCCTCGGGTTGGCTATAATACAAAGCGGTATTAAGGGATGGTATGCAGACATTGAGAAATGGCTTAATAAATGTCATATGTGTTAGACGAGATACCACCAAAAGGCATTTGAGTTGCAAGTTGGATATTTGACCATGTACAACAAAAGATCCGGAAGGATTTGAAAACCAAGATGAGCTATTATATGGAGGAAATCAATTCAAGGTTAATAAAAGCATTGCATCTATGCTAAAAGCTGTCATATTATAAGCAAACATATCACATGCGGATGAGAATGAGCTCTCACCATTTGGGAGTAGAAGTAGGAAGATGGGAAATATACCACATCATGAGTGCATGTGTAAGGGAATTGTAGAGTATTTATATTGCCTCTATGCAGACAGCGATTGCACACCATCTCCTGGAGCAGAGACAGGGGAGATGGGTTGGGGAGTCTGCGTCGAGGAGAGGCTTTGTCCATATTTGCTAGGTTGGAGCTGTGGAAGGCAGATGCCACACCCCTTGAGTTGTCCAGGCATATGATGACATTCGATCACGCTATGCTTAGCTGGTCCGTCTCAGCCAGCCTCGCATGAGATCTTTGAGCACAAGCTTAGTGCGGAGGTTGGGCTCATACATTCAAGAGATCATGGATCGCCGAGGATCAGCTCGGTCCTCGAGGCACTTACTTGATACATGTACATATTTTTGTCTATATTTGTATTTATGCGGTTTGATAGCAAACCTATTCCTCGCTACGGTTTTCTTCCAAACAACCCTTTAGGAGGGGGGGGTTTTTAACCCGAACAGTTATACGCTTGTTGCCTCTGTTTGGATCCCATAGACCAATTGGTCTCTGTGGATGATAAAATCTTGTTCTATTCTATTCTATTCTATTCTATTCTAGACTTGATGGTCCCATAGACAATTAATAACATTTCATTTCAATTTCATTTCTCTCTCTCTCTCTCTCTCTCTCTCTCTCTCTCTCTCTCTCTCTCTCTCTCTCTCTCTCTCTCTCTCTCTCTCTCTCTCTCTCTCTCTCTCTCTCTCTCTAAAACTTTCCTCGGTTTTCATACCATGGCTATTCAAAGGGACCAAACCTCACGTATCTAAGAGGACCGCGAAGTATATGAATCGGATGAGGAGATCTCGAGCATCAAGATCAATCGAAAGAAATCTCTTTGGCCACGATTTGAAGGGAACGACCGCTTTCCTACAGGAATCCACAGCAAAGGAGTTGACTGGGCGGCTTAGGCGGGAATGACGGCCTTGAGGGAAGATAAATTGATGCATGAAATTGAAACCTAGAGCGAGAGAATGAAGTTCGAGAACAAGCTTTCAAAGAAATCAAATAGGAGATGGATCTTGTTAAGTCAGGAGATTAAGGAATTGCGGGGAAGCGGTACCGAGGGAGATGAAGAGTCTAATGAAGTTGCATTTTTGAAATGCCTTTGAAGAATATGTGGAGACACAGGAGAGAAAACAGTGGAGCCTTGAATCTTGAATAGTGGGTTTACAGGAACAAGAGAATGAAGAAACAAAGGAGGTGGTCACAAAATTCTTCATAGAAGAAATGCAAGTGAAAGGAAAAGGTTCATGTGTGGCGGAGATCGTTCCGCATTGGAAAAAAGGAGCATGGAACAAGACATGTTTTGGTAAAATTCCACAATAGGGAAGATCGATTCTAGGTTCTCAAGCGGTGGCATACATTGAAAGGCAAGTTTATATGGGTAAACGATGATTTAACCAGGAACAGCTTCTTGAGAAGCAACAAGAGATGGCTTAAATTCAAAGGAAGCCAAAACGACAATAAGAAGGTGAAGTGGATCAAAGGGAAGGCCGTAATTGAATAGGATTTGAGGAAGGTCTCTAATCATGGTGTGGAATATAAAGCGTGTTGATAGATAAGATTACGAGTATGCACAAAAATATTAGAGAATGTAGATATAATCATTTTGTGGGAAACGAAGAGCATGATTTATATGTTTTACCGCATAGATGACTTTGATCGATCTTCTCAACTTGCATTAAAAATTTCATTTTACAGTAGGAAATGATGGCATAGCGTGTTATGTGAGACCAACATAAAAAACCTGATTTGTGGCATAAGAAAAGATATGAATAACCAAGATATTTGGCTGGAAATTCAAGGAGCCCAGTGTTAAATACTATATTGGTCAGGTATGTTACTTTGCACCAACACATAAGCAAATTTATAAAGAAACTGATGCCCCGAGGGAGATGATTTATTCTTTCCTTTGGAGCAAGATATCATGGATTTTCGAGGAAGGCGGGATGCATAATCTTATCCGAGATTTTAATAGTAGGACAGAAGCTTACAAGCAACAACATTATCGGGGAGATAAGGATCCACTATGGCTGATGTCTCACGAATGAAAGCGGAACAAGAAGTAGCAAAAGTGTGAAGCGGATATCCAAAGACCACATCACCACAAAATCAGGTAGACAATCAATCACGTGTAGTAGTGCGAATTTGATAATTTGCAATGGGCTGGCCCGATTTCCTAATACTATGAAAAAAATACATGCCGAGAAAGGAGTACAGTGGATTATGTAACAATCTCGAAAGATTACCTTGATGATCTCACTAACTTTGTATGTAGAGAACCAAATTGAATTGGATCATAACCCGATTTTTCTTTACCATACAAGCATACTTACGATAAGAACACGGTCTCCAATCAAATGAGCGGTGGTCGATATGCCATGAAAGCGCCTTGCGGTGCCGTCACATTGATGCGGGTTGGAAGCAAGACATCAAGCTCTTCCTTTGACCGGGATGATCCCGATTTAGAGCCGGATGACTTCGCCATCTACATGAGGTCTTAGAGACACCTCATCCAGGTGAAATCTTCATACCATGAGCCAAGAAAGGTTTACTATGCAAGGCATGGTTTGATCGGGGCTCACGGATTGCTAAGGACAATTGGAAAGAAACAAAGCAGATCGGAAGGAGTCTTATAAGGCAACACTATAGAAGAGTGGTTCGTAACAAAAAACGCTCACATTCATGAGAAATAGGCAAGATCTTCTCTGCACAAGATATCTCAGGATGAGCCAAAGTTGTTCGAACATGCTTAGGAAGCATAAGCGGATGGATATTCCGATTGCTCCACAAGCACTTTGGCGACATGTAAACAAATTGTATCATAACGAGGAATCTCATCAAGAGGATGATACAAAGAGCTCAATTAGTCATTACAATTGAAGAGGTAGCGGTGTGGTGAAATCATTAGCAAATGGCAAAGCAAAAGATCATATGGGTTTATGTGCGAGCATATGAAATGGGCTGCCCTGCAATACATCCCGGCCCTAGTGAGTATATTTCAATTTGGCTCTATCACAAGGGTTTCCTCTTGAATGGTGTAAGAATCGGGTGGTGCTGCATAAAGGCGCTCGCAGCGAGAGGTAAATAACTACGCACCATTCTCGTAAGTAGCTTATTTTCAAAACTTTCTCCACAATTTTGAAAAGAAATTTGAGTCAATGGGCAGAGAATATAATCATAAGAGAGCTGAAACACAAAGCGGGTTTAGAAGCGGGTAGATCTACATTAGATCACCTATTGACCCCGAAAAGCGGTCTTTGATAATTGTCAAAAGGCACGAGGAAACCATTTATGGCTTTTCGTAGAGATTTAAAAAGCATTTGATAAGGTACCACGCAGCCAACTTTGGGAGCGGTTGGAGAAGCTTCAAGTCCTCATGAGCTCGAGATGCGGTTCGGGTGCTCTACGGTAAAAGTGTTGGTACAATTATTTCTGCCCTCTCTCTTTGGATGTGTCGATTGTGTGGAGTAATGTTGGGGTAAAATAGGGGTGCCCATTGTCCCCCACACCGCTCGGGTTTATTTATCGATAGTTTGGAAGAATGGCTCCATACTAATTGTCCTGCGTGGGATGGAAGTACATGGATACGTGATCCAACCGCCTGGCCAGTATCTTGATGATGTAGTCATTTTGCACGCTCTCGGGGAGCATATCTGTAATCATTTAAATGGGTTGGAAGCTTTTTTGTGAGCGAGCAGGGAATGGAGGTTAATTTGGATAAGACAAGTATTATGGCAAAGTAGGCAAGTTGAAACAGATCCCGTTTTTTTTTTCGGTACAAGGGGAGTTTGGTGAATATGTGTGACTCATACAAATATTTGGGACTTGTTTTTTTAAGAATCACCCGGATGGAATACTTGCATAAACCAACGCGTTGAGGGTGGTCACAAAGCACTATATCGCTCAAAGTATGAGTAGAAGAGCACATGTGTGGTCATGGAGCATTGGTACAAAGTGTAATTCTTTTATGGCTATGAGATTTGGGGGCCAAGTCTCCCACAATTTTGTGGGAAGACATTGAGCAAATTTTGAAGAAGTTTACGAAGATTAGAATGGGTGTTAAATCCCAAACACCATATCCTATGATGTTGGGTAGAGAGTGGTCTTATTCCTCTTGAGGGGGCCCTCATTCGGTGCATTCTTTACCTTAAGAAGGTACATGATCTAGATGAAACAAGGCTACGGATAAGGCTTTGATGGCTAGCAAAAGAGAAGGGGTATTTTTTGATGTGGTCAAATGGGTTGGTAAATGGGGTATCTCTTGGGAAGAGCATGGATAGCATCAAGGGTTCATAGAAGGATGTGGATGCAACCAAAAAAACAAAGATGCTCTTGTACAAAGGGAATATCAATCCTAACCCACGGGAGCAAGCAAGACATTTAAATGAGAATCTATCTATTTAAGCGTCATGCTATTTGTAGAATCTGGTGAGCTCTCACATCACCTAGGGATTGAAGTAGGGAGATGGGGACATATAATACCAAGAGACCAGAGATATTGCAAGGTATGTAATACGCTGAGAGGATGAAGAGCATACTTTACTTAGATGTAAGACATATGAGATGTTACGTGATGAGTATGGGATCCTATATGGAGACCTTCAGGCACTCTTTAACATGGAGGGAGACACTCTAGGAAAATATACATTTAGAACTCCTAAGGTTGAGAGACACTTATTTGAATACTCTTAAGATCATGGATATGGATGATGTAGATGATATGAGTGAGAGTGATGAGCTAGATGAGGATTCGAAACTCATCTATTGTTTTATGATGATATTTGATTATGTTTGTCTAATAGGCCCATGAGGCCTCCCATAGACATAATAAGATTTCTTTCTCCTCTCTCTCTCTCTCTCTCTCTCTCTCTCTCTGGGCCTTCTTCGATAGACCTTTCTCTCTCTCTCTCTCTCGTCCGATGGGGCCAGGACTGCCCTTAATGTATGGCGTTAAAATCTCTTCTTCTTCTTCTTCTTCTTCTTCTTCTTCTTCTTCTCTCTCTCTCTCTCTCTCTCTCTCTCTCTCTCTCTCTCTCTCTCTCTCTCTCTCTCTCTCTCTCTCTCTCTCTCTCTCTCTCTCTCTCTCTAGCGCATTTGTGGCGTGCGAGGGGCTCATGTCCGGGCTGGAGGGCCGCCTCTGCTGGGGACGGATCCGACCTCGGTGGCCCGGCACGCCTTCTATTATTTGAAATATTTTGCCTTCTCACATGTAAAAAGCAAGAACATGTGTGACAAAATCGATGGTGGAGCCCGGAAGGGATGCCTAGGCTCAATCGGGGCCAAGGAAAATATAAAGAGAGCAAAAAGCGAGAGATGGGCATTACGGGTTTCTTGGGAACGGACTTGGGGCCTGCCAAATTGGGCCCCTACAAAAAGCATAAAGTAAAACCGTAATCGGAGGATTCGTAATCGAGAATCTAATAGCACCAAGACACGCAGCCAGAACCGAAGCATGCCACTACTCTGCAGAAGCAACCTGGGTTTTGCAAAGCCGAACTTCCCAAGCCTACTATCGGGACCTCAAGTAAACTCTCATTTTCCTTTTCACATTTCATACTTTCAATCAGGGGTTCAGGACAAAGCGGCGGGATTCACACGCTCACAAATATGAATAGCCTTATGTTGAAAATGCTTGACACCTTTGAACGGAATAAAAAAGAAGCAAGTCAAGAGATCTTGAAATAGTGAATGTACTTAGGCAAATCAAACAATAATCTCGCTGTAATTGAAGCAAGAAAATACACAGCTAAAAAGCGGGAAAAGAAAAGATGTGAAAAACAATACTCCACCCGATTGAAAAGAGTGCACGGTGAAGAAGATGAGTCTTTAAAGGATGTTGTGGAGAAATTTAATATGAGAATGGATGATATCTTTGGGCGACAGCAACAGAGGAAGCCGAGAAAAAGCATTGAATATACGCATTGCGGGCTTGGCGAAAAAAAGAAGAGGAAAACACTAAAGAGGAAGTTAATGCATTTTTGCTCAAAAATTGAATATCGCACAAAGTGGCGTGTTTGAAGCATCTGGGGTAGGTAAATTCAATGGTAAAACTCGCAATATAGTTGTCAAATTTGCCACAGAGATGATAAATTGAGGGGTCATGTAGAAAAGGCCTTAAATCAAAGATTTAAAGGAAAAAATATGGATAAATGAGGATTTGACATGGATGCAATTTTTAAAGAAAAAGCAGTTAGACAAGAAGGGAAGAAAACCTATTGGAAAAATGGCAAAGTAATCGTTGAAGAACACATCGAATAGGGAACAGACCATCGGGATATGCTCGTGGAACATTAATGGCAAGGCACGGAAGTTGCCAAACTTGGCGATGTTCTCGCATCTTGGGATCTAATTTTCTTTCTTGAAACACATGAACATGAGGAAGACCTGGACTTCGGATATACCTGATTTTTGATTTACTTCATTCGATCACGGAATGTCAAAGGATGGAGGCGAAAGGTTTTTGGCGGGATTGCATGCTATGTTAGAAATTCTTTTGCACACACATGATTTACCATAATAAAAAAAGACAAAAGCAAAGCAATATTTATGGGTTGAGATATCGGGACATCTGCTTGAAGCTATCGTGGTTGGGTGCTATTTCTCCCACGAATCACCTACATATATGACACAAGACATGGACAAAGATGACCCATATCACCACATAGAGCGGGACACTTTAGATTTGATGGCACATGGAGATGTCATATTAATGGGAGACTTTAATGGCGGGGGTAAGCGAGTAAAAAACAATCAAGCATGGTTAACCACGAACATGACCCATTGATGGATGGAGGCTTTGGAGCGATGATGATATCCAAAAGATGGGATGGTCTAGAAACACTAATGATGTATATAAACATATTACACACATAAGGTGGGCATCTTTTGAGCATGTGTAATGGTTTAGACTTGATGATTTACAATGGGATCGATAAATATCCCAAATCTGCAAAACATGCACCTCAAAGGACCCTCGGTGAGGCCTTAGTGTGGTTGACTTTGTCTTAGCAAAAAGCTCATATGGCACAATATATTTGAGACTTTTACATGGCCGATGTTAGGGATTATGACCATGTACCTCTTGTCATTGAAATGCAAATTACAAGCAAACAAAGGCATAATGCCAAGTTTGATACCATAAACATAGTGCGCATGGACCATCAAAACGGGGAAGCATATGAGCCGCATATGTGTAGAAGAAAGCGGTAGAGACATTGTGGCCAAGGGATGCCGATGGCATAAGCATAAAGCTCACATCACTTGCTTCTAGAGGCCGCTAAACAATGCTTCATGTCACATCGCAAAGCTAAGGGGCTCCCTTGCAAAGCAGCTTGGTATGATGAAGAATGCAAGAAAAAAGAAAGGAGCTGCACGCTACAAACAATGAAAATAGGATATGCATCGAGAGGGAATATCGTAAGCTTATTACAAAGAAAAAGAGAGTATATGCATCAAAGGCAAATAGTTTTTGGTAGATGAAATGGTTGCTAATCCAAGGAGATTTTTGCTGCCGCTTAAAACCTAGGAAGCACCAATCTGTGACCACGGATATAAGTGACCTAGTGAGGCAGCTACATAAACTATACCATATAGATGGTGTCGATGGAACCATGCCTAACGATGGGACAAAGCTACAAATAACATTAATGGCGAAGTGGCCTTGGGGATAAAGAAACTTTCCAATGGAAAAAGCGCAGCATTCAGCGAGGCTTAGTTGCGAGAGATGATCAAATGGGCCGACCTTACAATTTACACGGAAAAATCACGAAATGATGAATGATGCTTTAATGAATGGCCTTCTTGCTGGATTGGCAAGTGAGCAGTGACACCAATTTATAAATCCGGGGGATCCACATAATACGGGTAATTGGCTGAATGATCATGGTAGGTGTAACATTTTTGCTAAGTTGCTCGCCACCATTCTAGAGCAAAAAAAATAAGTACATGGGCTGGGTCGAAGAAAATGATGTGAGAGCCAAAGGGCAAAGTGGGGTTTCGGCCCAAATAAGTCCACTATTGACCACTTGGTCACTGGGAGGGCAACAGCATTAGATGCGAGTTAAGAAGACAAAACCATGCTTTGGCGCTTTTTGTAGATCTTACAAAAGCTTTCGACATGGTTAAGAGACATAATATATATAATAGAATGGAAAAGTTGGGAGTACCTCTTGAATTAAGAAATGCGGTCGCTCGGGTTGTATGAAAAGGTAACGATTCAATTGCCATTACCCTTTGAGTAATAAATGCAAAGACAAGGTCACTAGCAATATGGGTGTCAAAGCAGGGCTGCCCTTATCTCCAACCCTTTTTGGGCTTTATATAGATGAATTGGAAGATTGGATGAGCCGAATGGTGGAGATGGTACCTCCATTGCGGGATATACTATATTATTGCTCTTATATCACGGATGACATAGTGCTCTTTGCTAGAGCAGATTTCTTTGCTATGCAAAGACATCTAGATGCCTTACATGCTTTTACGCCAAAAATCGAGCTACAAGTCAATCTAGACAAGACCAAGATCCTTATCTTTGGAACAGTGCATTGATTACGATTTCTTTTATGAAGGACACAAGGTACAAATTACACATACCTATAAATACTTGGGGCTCATAGTTGATCATAATTATAAAATTGGAGCAAAGCGTGAGAAAGAGCAGGTGGGGGTTTAAGCATTGTATGCTACGGAGGAAATGTAAAAAGAGAAATTTTTGATTGGGGACTAAAGAAAAACTATATTATGCACTTGTCCAAAGCATTATCTGGATGTGAGGTATGGGGGCGAGGTCTTTCTCTAGATGCTTGGAAGAGGATCGAGAAGGTACAAAAAGAAATTTTTGATAACCGAATTAGGTTGTAAAATATGCAAACACCTTATCCTATGTTGCTAAGCGTAGCGGGCATGATGCCCCTCCCGAAGGAAGCATTATGTCGGAGACATTGAGGTATGTGAAAAAGGTGCTCAAGATGGGCGACAATAGTCTTCCCCCTTTCTATGAGTCAAAGCAGCCAACAAGGTTGGTTTCTGATATTCAAGAGTGGCTAACTAAATGGGGGATGTCGCCGGACAAAATGCTGATGGCGAAGGAACAACATAAGAGCTTGGGTACATCTTGAATGTGCAATGGAAATTATGGCACACCGGGTACGAAAATGGACTTTTATAGGAGGGTCATAAATCCGGTCTTTGCAAGAAACACATACCTTAGGCAGAAATCTCTCTCCATATAAAAGGCAAGCGTATGCTGGACTAAAGGTCTCACCATTTGGGAGTGGAAGTAGGAAGATGGGGAACCTTCCTAGAAGTAGAAGAACATGCAAAGTATGTGGTTGTGACGAGATTGAGGATGAAGAACATTTGATCTTTGCTTATGCCCCCTATCGGAACATAAGGCCTGATTCCAGGTTCACTAATGTTAAAACGCTTCTTGAATTTTTGGCGCTTTGAAGCTACCACTATTGAGACTTTCTAATAGAGGTGCTAAAAATGCAAGAGATGTCTATTTCAAGTTATAAACATTTACTTGATTTATATGATGAAGATGAGAGTAGAGTCCAATGATGCCTCCATTGAAGGCACTTTGGAAATAGAACTTTCATCATGACGATTATACATATTTTTTTCTTACTGCTATGTCTTCTAGGCCTGATGGTCTCCAAAGACCTAAATAATCAACATTCTATTCTATTCTATTCTATTCTATTCTATTCTATTCTATTCTATTCTATTCTATTCTATTCTCTCTCTCTCTCTCTCTCTCTCTCTCTCTCTCTCTCTCTCTCTCTCTCTCTCTCTCTCTCTCTCTCTCTCTCTCTCTCTCTCTCTCTCTCTCTCTCTCTCTCTCTCTCTCTCTCTCTCTCTCTCTCTCTCTCTCTCTCTCTCTCTATATGGTATCTTTATTGATGATTTGGCATAGTGGATGGCTAGAAGTGGAGGCAACGACGGGGGGTTTTGTTATACGAGTATGTGTTGTTCATTTTGCTATATATGAGTACTGCAATCATTCTCTAGAAGTATTGCAAGTATACAAAAACACTTACTTTCACTTCCATCACTTTATGATAGTACGAAGATGAAGGTAAAGCTTATTAATTTTAAGACCAAGGTGGTGATTTTGATTACACATAAGACAAACACATATGCTTTTCTTGATATAAAAAGAGATCAAACAAGATACTTTAGCAACCTATAAATATATTTGTCTACTAATGGATCAAAAATATAAGCGTAATAGGACTGTAGATCATACAGCAAATAGTGGGCTCAAAGCACTTTTTGCTACAAAGAAAATGCAAACATGCATACATCCTTGATTTTGTGTTAAAGAAAAAGATATTTTGTGCTTTGGTCAATCAAGTAGTTTTATATGGGTGTGAGGTCTCGGTGCTTGGATTATCTAAGAACGGTGGAAGAAGGTAGAGAAAATTCAAAAGAAATTTGTCCTTGTTGAGTTGTGAGTTTAAAAGCATGAGATACGTTAGGCTATGCTACTAGGCGAGACCTGGACAAATGCCCATGGAGGGGAGGCTCTATCTCAATCAGTCACATATATATGGAAGGTGCAAGAGATGGATGCTAACGCATTTGCCTCATTTGGCCATGCTTCATCTGAAAGCACAAGGGTTGGTACATTGACTTCAAAAATTGGTTTGAGAAATGGGTTATGCACCTTGAAGGGATCCCACAAATGGCATCACATATCCAAGAATACGTACAAGAAAAGGATTACACATAAACTATGTGGGTTCTTGACCAAAACCTAAGATGGCGGGTTATAGAACATGGATGATCCCAATGCTAAGTCAGGGAAAATATTTGAATGACTGAATCTCAAGACATAAAAGGCATACTATTAGTAGGTTGTAGTTAAGTTCACATCACCTAAGGATGGAGGTTGGATAATGGAGGGACGACAAGAGAACTAAGGGTGTGAGGAGCACAAATTAGAAGTCAAAGCCCATGTCATAATCAGATGCCAATCATACCAGGACTTACAATGTAAGTTTAGTATCAACTGCTACAATCCTAATAGAGTTCTTTTGATCTCCCTTCATGGATCTCCCTTCAAGGAAATGGAACTTGAACACGGACGAAGTGAAGGGCAGAAAGAAGAAGAAGAGATTTTAACGTCACGCCATGTACATAAGTTGGTAATGGATCATGTATCTCGGAAAATTGTGGAGAACCAAAGAGACTAAATGATGTTCTACCATACATCAATAAATCCGGAACTTACTAAGCCAAATACTTAGTTGATGGCGTCTCCTATACTTTAGGCATGTAATGGCTCTGAGCTAAGATTCACACTATTTGAAAATAGAAACCGGGTCGAAACCAGGCAATGGGATAGGGTACCTCGAGATAGATGCATATGTGAGTTATGTGAAGGTGATGAGCTTCACACATTGCTTTTGTTGCTTCAGCCTATAAGGACATCGGTGCAAATATGAGATACATGAAATAACATTGTTGGAATTTTCTAGGCTCCCAACTATGAAAACTTGTCATTTTATATTTGATGTACTCCATACTAGAGAAAAGTACTCTAAAGGTGGATATTAATTGTTTTAGTGATAATACTTCAAATAGTGAGAGTTTTGCCTATACCGATGATATCGGTGGCAACTTATGATATGTGCTATGGTCGTCTCATAGATAGACTTGTTAGGTCTCAACGGATGTAATAAACACTTCACTTCACTTCTCCCTCCTTCCTCCCTCCTTCCCTCCCTCCGTGTGTGTGCATGCGTGTGTGTGTGTGTGTGTGTGTGTGTTTGATCTAGTGGTAACACACTAGTTCTAGCAACTACATGTCTCGATTAGGATCCCGGAATCACACTTTGAACTGTTGGGTGTCAAACCCTTGGATGCAATGTAAAGTGGTTGGGGCGGGGACCAACCGAAAGCAATGTAGTGTGGTGTGTGGTCACATGTCCAATTGGATCTTGCCTAGTGGTGAGGGTTAAACTCTCTCTCCCTCCCTCGCCCTCTTTATTCTTTTGCACATATCCTAGTAGACATCAACATTTTGATGTTCTAAAAGGGTGAGGTCTCCTTAAAGCGGCAATTTGACCAAGACCAAAGCTCTTGTAATTTACTCTTTTTGTTGGTGCAAATCAACCCATCTCGTGGTGTAAATTCTTCAATGGTACTCAAAAAAAGCCTTTGATTTGGAACTGCTTTGCCCAAATTTAATTAATGAACAACAACAATAATTATGACATTTGAAGACACCAAAAGGTAGACTTCCATGCAAGATAATGTCGTAGAACATAAGAATAAATTAGTGGTAGCGGTCATGTTTTATGATCGGACAAATGCTTTTATGTAGTAAGTGCTTTTGCACTTTTTAGGCCAAAAAAATATTAGTCTGGAGTGGGACGATCTACAAATACATTCTATTCCTATTCTATTCTATTCTATTCTATTCTATTCTATTCTATTCTATTCTATTCTATTCTATTCTAAAAACCTTTCGGGGGTAGGGGGTTTCTAAATCTTGGACAGTAATAGGCATGTTCCATTCCTTCATGTATGGGTCCCATAGGCCTTTTTGGTCTTTGTGGACAATAAAGTTCAATTTAATTCTTTTTTAGTACAATCAAGTTTTGTTGACCAAATGGCCTATGGCACCTAATAAAAGAAGAGCACAATATGCATGTTGTACAAGATGTGAAAAACCCCTTCCCTGATGGGTATTGTCAAAGATAGCAAACATGTGG
The DNA here is from genome assembly GCA_021234155.1 of Isoetes taiwanensis. NCBI lineage: Eukaryota > Viridiplantae > Streptophyta > Lycopodiopsida > Isoetales > Isoetaceae > Isoetes > Isoetes taiwanensis. The sequence continues at coordinate 120,224 of JAJEKV010000501.1, forward strand.
AACAGATAATAGCTATGGGTCAATTGTGCTTGACAGCCCGCTGGAAGAAGAAATCCTAAAGTTGGACCTCTAGATAAAATATTCAAGAACATGCACGTGTATAGATGAATATCAATGCAAGCTTAGTTCTCGAAGCTATATCTAGATGCTTGCTTCGTTGATAAGCTTTTGGATGCCATTATAAAGAGCAAATTAATTTCACATGATTTCATGGGCCATATAAATACATGCTCGCACACTTGCCCATGTGGATATGTATGAAATTGCATCAGGTTTCCAGGAATGCACATCATCTCAGAATTGGAATGGGTGGCGATACTATATCACGGAGATGCTTGACTAATGTACTTAACTATGCCAACAAAGAGCTCAATGGATTTACAGCCATTATGAGTTTTCCAGAAACCCCTTTTTATCCTTCCTTTCCTTCTTTCCCCCCCACCTCTCCCACAATTGAGTCAATACTCTGGCTTGCTAAGTATATCTTTACATATGATGTAACCTATCTAGCTAATGATAGTTGAGTTTGATTAGGACCCCTCAATTTTGGAGATGAAAATGTACCAAAGAAAATGATACATACCGGAGTAAACAACTATAGCAGAAATAAGAGGTCCAAATGTCCTTGATTTGGGAATACAGCATGTGCCCAGTTCTGACCATTTAAAATGGATTTCCAGCACCCCTTGTGTTACTTGCACAATGTTTTCACCACCAAAAGCTTTAAAGATCCATTTGCTTTATTTATGATGTCAAAATCCTTATAGAGTATCTCTCCTACAAAAGCATAATGTTATATTATAAAGCATTTATTTTTATTATTGAAATGGTACAATTGGTCTTAACATTAAAGAAAACATAGAAAATATAGGGGAAAATTATCGAATACCCTTCATTTTTCAAGTATTTTCTAAATTGCCCTTATATTTTCAAAATCCCAAAATGTTAAAGAAATATAGCTTGCACTTGTTTAACATCATAAATGCATACATACCGATTATCTTCGCAGGAATTGTGGAGTGGGCAAATATGTTACATAATGATTTTGAAATGTTTTATGAGGGTATCCAAGTATGCCTTTTTGTATAATGCCGATGTCGATATATAGGCTTTGCTCTTTTTTAATGGTACGTGTTTTTGGGCGGTTGGGCTTTTTAGAAATTTCTTGGGCATTTGGGAAGGAGCGTAGTGTGAGATGGGTATGGTGGTGGGCATCTTGGCATTTTTGATCTTTGTCGAGTTCTTTGCCATATCGGAGCCTAAATCAATCCGATTAGTTTTCTATTTTTATTTTTTTTATTTTTATTTTTTCCTATTCTTCTTCTTTCTCGGGATCTTCTCCTACTTAGATGACGTGGAGGCATGGTTTCTCTCTCACTTGTGCTTAACTTACCTTTAACAAATTTTTGTACCGGTAATTACTTAAAGAGATTATGCTTGTGGAAGGTGCGAGATGTTGTGGAGCATGGGCTCCGACCGGGCATTGTTGTGTAATTCATAAAGTTTACTCACATGCATAGCTGATTTCGAAATTATTTGTGAAGCCGTCTTCCACCGTTTATGATTGACAAATTATTTATAAAGGGCACTTTGCTTCCACTTGCTATTTTGTCGCCTTAAGCTCTCTGTTATGTAGCGAGAAGGAAATGGTGATTGTTTTACATCTAGCATAGAAATTACAATTATTTACGCCTCCTAGCCCCAATGTGATGAACAAACCGAGCATTTCATTTTTGAAGTGCCTTATCATTATTATTGATAGACTCTCATGCACTTCCCCTTGCAATGCATGTTGCTTGAAAAGCCCATTTTGTTGCGGTCTCGAATTGTATGGAGTTGCATGGAATTGTTAACTCGAATGGCACCTTTGTAATACGGTCTAGTGTTGTCTCATACTCATTGTTCCACATTCTTGTTATTGTTATTCAATTACGTTGTTCTTGTTGTAAGTCATTGTATGTTATGGAAGAGGGCTTCCGCTTATGTTAAGTTCTTGTTGTAAGTCATTGTATGTTATGGAAGAGGGCTTCGCTATGTTAAACACTCTAGTGACTATACGATTTGTATTAGTGACTTTGGGATCATGGCCTTGACGTGGAAATTGGAGTTTTTTTTTTTTTTTTTTTGTAGAAGGCAGTGATTATATTACATATAATACATGATAATACAAAGGCAGAGTGAAACCCCGCTATAAGGCCACCGTAAATGGCCCCTGGCACTCCAAAGGAGGAAAATTCAACTAAGATGAACAACATTTTTAAACTTTAAGTATTGACCCCATCTTCTTTTTTAGCTCTATGGCGGGGTTAGAGGATATGGCATATGCTCGGTATATTCTCTGGATCAATGGCCCGTATGGAAAGAGTATAAGGATGGAACGACTTGTTAGATGTATGGATGTTGCCAATTTGATTTTTTTTGAAAAAGTTAGTCCCATAATTTTGCCAATTAAGTCACAAACCTCTTGTTAACGTAGGGTAAAAATATGTATAGAAACAACGATGCTTAAAATGCGTAGATTTGTGTTTTCGGAAAAGAAACACCAAACGCGTGTCAAAGCATTGTTGGAGGCGGTGGCAATTGAAGGTAAGGATTCTTTCGGGGGTAGAATCATGGAATGGGGGTAGAAACAATTTGAATGCGAGTAGAAACAACCAAATCACGGTGGTAAAAAATCGATAGAAACTTGGCGCACGCTGAGATCGTAGGATTTGTGTTTTGGGAAAAGAAACACCGACATGTGTCAAAGCATTGTTGGACGTTGTGACAGAATTGAAGGTAAGGATTCTTTCCGTTCTACAAATACCTCTAATTAGGGTCTGAATCCTAGTCTACATGGTTAAAGCCAGCCCTGCTAGGTAATGTATATTTCTAGCACCTTATTTATAAGGTTGAAATCTGGCTGATAACAGGAGAGGGTATCAACCAAGCATTACAGGTTTGCGATACAGGGTTTGCATAGCGGCTTTGCGTATGCCCTAAGAGCTGTAGATTTCCTTACAAGGCTGCCACTTCTGGTAGAAAATAGCTCATGAATGAGGTGTTAGAAACCTAATGCAATAGGTCCCAAAAGCCCTATCTGCAACGGATTATTTGCATTGATTAAACCCCAGTTTGATTGCTTTCGTGATTCTGGCTCTAGCTTAGCAGAATACGCTGATTCTGGCTTTAGCTTAGCAGAATCTGCTGATTATTATTCAAGAATACGCTGATTTTGCTTACGCATGACAATCCACAGGTTGTATGCACAAGTCGTCCTTAAGAATCATGATGAAACTGACAGTGGAAGGGGTTCATATGCGTTCCTGGAACTCAAGACGAAGTAGATATAGTTTCGATCCATACTGCAACCAGGTTTATTATAGTTCATTCAATATCTGATATAGAAGCTCATTTTGCTTGAGAAAAGTAGTTGAATACTTAGTTTATCTTTATCTTGAACGATTATGACATGATATTATTAAGAAATACTGATAAAACCATTTGCCTTGGTAAAAGATTTGGATATTGATATATTGCAGTTTGTGAATAATATAGCTCGTAGATAGGACATCAGAATGTAACTTTGATATGGAAAACACTCCATATGCTTTCTTAATAATTGGCTTATGTAGTCTAAATGGCACATTCTGCTTAAGTATGTACAGCCTGCTAATTAATAGCTGATGATATTGCAGGTTGAATATTCAATTGGTAAACTAAGAGTGCTTTCCCATGGGCAGAAAACCTCCAGATTTTATGGAGGTCTGGTTTGCTATTCCAATGTTCCCATGAAGAACCTGAGTGGATGAGGTTAAGAACCTCATTTGGAAAGTAAATCCCGACGATTACTTTTGGACCTGGGTCTAACCTCATCCAGGTCCGTCCGTCGATGGGAAAGCACCCTAAGATCAAGACAGTTATTTGTAGGATGGCATATTCTAGACCTAGTTTCTGTAGCTCTACATTGGCAAAAAGCCACTTATGGGATGTTTTTATTTTTCAATTGGGGTTGCGTTGATGGGAGGAATATTCCTCATTTTTATGCCGAGATGAAGGGCCCTACATTTTTTGCAGGCCACGACCCATACAGATTTCAAAGGTGCAAATTAAAACAGATGACCATTGGCATTCTTTTGCCCCTCCATTTCTTTGTTTAATGCTTCGCAAATTATTTGCAGATTCGATCTAATCACCCAGACTTTTTGTGCGGATTTGGGTCCTCGGTTTTGATGCCCCGGGTCGTTCTTCTATTCGCTTGTTTTTCTTTAAGATTACAGATTTCTTTTCTACAAACCGGATTCGCATGCCCTAGGCAGAAATAACCCTTTGCTCTAAATCAGTAGAATTCTAGCAGCCAGATCCTACAAATTTAACCAAGTCTCACACGTATGAGAGGTTCATTGGATTAGGACCCACTGCCAGGACATTAGAACGCTTGATTTGTCGAATCTTCTAAGAAATCTCAGCGGAAGGTGGGTTGATAAATTCAAAGCAAAAGAAAAACAGCGACCAAATCTTTGGTTAAAGTGTTCATGCCGGTTCATCTTTGGTTCTCCGCAATGGATGCCCGGTAAAACCGGCGGCATGGAAGGGCCCGGCTGGCCGCCGTGGCCCTCCTTCCATTCTTGCTTTTTTGATTCGGCGGCGACTCCTTCCCCATTCGAAGCCAGCGGCATATGGCCCTATCTGGATCTTCCCAAAATAAGCTCCAAATTTCCTTCCTCACACCATTCATTTCACTTAAAAACATGAGACAAAGACACCCTTGAAATAGAAACTTGCCCTCACAACAAAAAGCAACTCAAACATGCACAAACATACTATTCTCAATACAATACAATACGAATCATAGTTTCCACCATTGAGAATACCCTCCCACAATACCAAAGCGAATTGGGTAAACTTAATGGATTGAAAAGTTAAAGATCCAATTTTTTCAGGCGCTATATATGCTAAAGTGTTACCTAAGTGTTCGTTTCTTTTCATTTTTCATTGGTTGACCATTGAAAAAAATAAAATATGTATCATTATAACCATTAGAACACAACAAATACACAAAATCCGCCATATATTTCACTACTACAAAAATAGGTAGAAATGGCACAAAGTGACATTTATCCTCCTTTAAGCGTATAAGCGTCACTTTTATGCCATTTATAGCGTTTGTGCTCCCCAAATGGCAAAAAGTAGCGTTTATACGCAGGTAAAAAGCGGAGGATAAATGTCACTTTTGTGCCATTTCTACCTATTTTTGTAGTAGTGTTTCTAATGCATGATGCATAGACAAATACCGAATTTGCGGTGCGGGAGAAGCATCGTGCGAAACCCCCAGCTTTGGCCCATCAGCTTCACAAAGCTTGAAAAAATCATAACAAAAAATATACACTTGTTCTTCATCGCCAGACTGCCAATAGCGGATCATAAACCAACAACGAATTTTGAAGGTAGAATCGAAATAAACTCAAGGAGGAGCACAACAGATTCGATCTTTGGACGAGCTTCAAGTCGATGAACCTCTTTTTAAGTGGCCTTATGGCTACGACCCTACAACACATCTATGGAACAAAATCCCCTTTCAAGTCTTTGCCAAATTCATCTCGAAACCCATTCAAGAATGTCTTGTTCGCCTTTAGCTACTGTTCGTTTCAACATGCAAGATCCGGCGACTAGCAAGTAAAGTAAGATTTATTAACGTCAACAAAGGACCAGTAGGCCATGGGACAACTCTTACAATTGTTATTCGTCTACTCTCTACTAATAAGAGTATCTTTTTCACTATTGTCAATGTTCTCAGGAGCTCTCTAATGAATTTTGCCACTTGGCATATTGTAGAGTATTTTTGAAAAGAGTCGCCAAGTTCTCATGGTCCCAATCCACTTGGGAGTACTTTTCGAAGTGAATGGAACAGAGGGCAATGAAATATTACATGTGATTACATTTCAATATCCACGCTTGCATCCGCATGTCCTTTCTTTCTAGGAAGCCACGACCATCTCCCTGTTTCAATCATAAGATGATGTGAACCCATGCGTATTCGAGCTATTGCTTGTACCATTCCAGGTACATGTTCTTATGACTAAGATATAGCCCTGAATGCCATGTTTTGCTTACGGATTAAAGTCTTCCAAATAGTATCCGACCTTTTCTTATCACGGACCAAAAATAGAAGTCCACGTGCAATAAAACTTCCAAAAAACAAACCATTCAAAACTATTTTTAATCACCCCACTATTTAAAACCTTCCCCATCCTTTAAAAAAAAGGTCATAAAAAGATCTTTTTAGGATTTTTGAGCCATAACTTGCAAGCGGATCTTATTGCAAGGCTTCAACTTATCGGATCTTTGGACAGAGCTTCTTGTTGGATCTTATTGCAAAGCACATGGTTGCAAAGCTTTTTCCTATTGCAAAGCTTCTTGCGGATTTTGTCATGAGCTTCTTGTTGGATCTTATTATGCAATTATCTTTGGAGAGATCCGCGAACTTGATCAAAGATTAGCTTTAAGAACTTCGATTCTCCAAATTTTATATATTGTAAAGCAATGACATTTTGATGCGCCATTCCTTGTTTTATCGGTGGCTCCTTAAATAGGGAAATGACATTCCCCTATATATCTCAAGTTAAAACTAGCTGAGAGCAAAATGCACAATGGATGATCGGTGATAGCGAGAGTCCTAACGTATATTTTGACCCTTGCATGTTTACCATTCTCATGCTAATCGTGTATTGAATGGCTGCAGTACTGAGACTCTCCTTTAATTGCATCTTATGTTTTCACAAGTTTTTCTAGCTTAAAAGGAAGATGAAGGCTTTGGAGGGAAAGCAGGCCGGAGATTTGCTTCTTGAAGTCTTTGTGCAACTTTGGATATGAGACAAGATACATTTCTAGCTCTATTTGCATGTTATGTGTTTCTAGATCAAACCATTTTTATACTCTCAATGATATATACTTTCTGAGTTGGTGATAAGCTTTATGATTTTTGTAGAATGTTTGCAAGATGGTGCGCAACCAAATATGAAACACAAATCAATTGAAAAGATTGCTTTTGATATTATGAGCATGGTTGTTTACCTAAGACAAGAAATGCAGATTGTAAACATTCTGAGACATTATAATGAATGTTACATTCTAATACAATGGCTTGAACTTCCTCACACCATTCATTTTCACTTAAAAAAACATGACACAAAGACACCTGCTTGAAATAGAAACTTGCCCCTCACAACAAAAAGCAACTCAAACATGCACAAACATACTATTCTCAATACAATACAATACGGAATCATAGTTTCCACCATTTTGAGAATACCCTCCCACAATACCAAAGCGAATTGGGTAAACTTAATGGATTGAAAAGTTAAAGATCAATTTTTTACGAGCGCTATATGCTAAGTGTTACCTAAGTGTTCGTTTCTTTCATTTTTCATTGGTTGACCATTGAAAAAAATAAAATATGTATCATTATAACCATTAGAACACAACAAATGAGAAAATCCGCCATATATTTGCTAATGCATGATGCATAGACAAATACCGAATTTGCAGTACGAGGAGAAGCATCATGAAACCCCCCTGCTTTGCCCATCGCTTCACAAAGTTTAAAAAAAATCATAACAAAAATATACACTTGTTCTTCATCGGCGCCTTTGCCAATAGCGGATCATAAACCAACAGCAATTTTGAAGGTAGAATCAACTAAATAAACTCAGGAGGGAGCAACAGATTCGATGCTAGACCCAGAGCTTCAAGGCGATGAACCTCTTTTAAAGTGGCCTTATGGCTCACGACCCTACAACACATCTATGGAACAAAAATCCCCTTTCAAGTCTTTTGCCAAATTCATCTCGAGGAAACACATTTCAAGAATGTCTTGTTCGGCCTTAGCTGCCCTGTTAGTTCAACGATGCAAGATCCAAATGACTAGCAAGTAAAGTAAGATTTATTAACGTCCAACAAAGACGTAGGCCATGGGACAACTCTTACAATTGTTCGTCTACTCTCTACTAATAAGAGTATCTTTTTCACTATTGTCAATGTTCTCAAGGAGCTCTCTAATGAATTTTGCCACTTGGCATATTGTAGAGTATTTTTGAAAAAGAGCTGCCAAGTTCTCATGGTCCCAATCCACTTGGGAGTACTTTTCTCGAAGTGAATGGAACCGAGGGCAATGAAATATTACATGTGATTACTGTTTCAATATCACGCTTGCATCTGCATGTCCTTTCTTTCCTAGGAAGCCACGACCATCTCCTGTTTCAATCATAAGATGATGTGAACCCATGCGTATTCGAGCTATTGCTTGTACCATTCAGGTACATGTTCTTATGACTAAGATATAAGCTGAATGCCATGTTTTTATACGGATTAAAGTCTTCCAAATAGTATCGACCTTTTTCTTATCACGGACCAAAAATAGAAGTCCCGTGCAATAAAACTTCCAAAAACAAACCATTCAAAACTATTTTTAATCACCCCACTATTTAAAACCTTCCCCATCCTTTAAAAAAGGTCATAAAAAGATCTTTTGGGATTTTTGAGCCATAACTTTGCAAAGCGGATCTTATTGCAAGGCTTCAACTTGTCGGATCTTTGGTGTGAGCTTCTTGTTGGATCTTATTACCAAAGCACATGGTTGCAAAGCTTTTTTCCTATTGCAAAGCTTCTTGCAGTTTTTGTCATGCAGAGCTTCTTGTTGGATCTTATTGGTGGTATCTTTGGAGAGATTTTAACTTGATCAAAGATTAGCTTTAAGAACTTCGATTCTCCAGCTTATATATTGTAAAGCAATGACATTTGGTACGCCATTCCTTGTTTATCTGGTGGCTCCTTAAATAGGGAAATGACATTCCCTATATATCTCAGTTTAAAACTAAGCGAGAGCAAAATGCACAATGGATGATCGGTGATGGCGAGAGTCCCAACGTGTATATTTTGACCCTTGCATGTTTACCATTCTCATGCTAATCGTGTATTGAATGGCTGCAGTACGAGACTCTCCTTTAATTGCATCTTATGTTTTCACAAGTTTTTTCTAGCTTAAAGGAAGATGAAGGCTTTGGAGGGAAAGCAGGAGATTTGCTTCTTGAAGTCTTTGTGCAACTTTGGATATGAGACAAGATACATTTCTAGCTCTATTTGCATGTTATGTGTTTCTAGATCAAACCATTTTTATACTCTCAATGATATTCACTTTACAGTTGGTGATAAGCTTTATGATTTTTTGTAGAATGTTGCAAGATGGTACGCAACCAAATATGAAGCACAAATCAATTGAAAAGATTGCTTTTGATATTATGAGCATGGTTGTTTACCTAAGACAAGAAATCACAGTTGTAAACATTCAGGACTTCATTATAATGAATGTTACATTTTCTAATACAATGGCTTGAACTTCCTCACACCATTCATTTCACTTAAAAAACATGACACAAAGACACCAATGAAATAGAAACTTGCCCCTCACAACAAAAAAGCAACTCAAACATGCACAAACATACTATTCTCAATACAATACAATACAGAATCATAGTTTCCACCATTGCGAGAATACCCTCCCACAATACCAAAACTAATTGGGTAAACTTAATGGATTGAAAAGTTAAAGATCAATTTTTTTAAGGCGCTATATGCTAAGTGTTACCTAAGTGTTCGTTTCTTTCATTTTTCATTGGTTGACCATTGAAGAAAATAAAATATGTATCATTATAACCATTAGAACACAACAAATACACAAAATTAAGCCATATATTTGCTAATGCATGATGCATGGACAAATACAGAATTTTGTGTACGGAGAAGCATCATCGAAACCCCCGCCTTTGGCCCATCGCTTCACAAAGCTTCAAAAAAATCATAACAAAAAATATACACTTGTTCTTCATCGAGCGATCGCCAATGGCGGATCATAAACCAACAACGAATTTGAAGGTAGAATCAACGGAAATAAGCTCCAAGGAGGAGCACAACATTTCACGATCTTTGGACGAGCTTCAAGTCGATGAACCTCTTTTAAGTGGCCTTATGGCTACGACCCTACAACACATCTATGGAACAAAAATCCCCTTTCAAGTGCTGCAAATTCATCTCGTGAAACACATTTCAAGAATGTCTTGTTCGCCTTAGCTGCTGCCCCTGTTAGTTTCAACGATGCAAGATCCAGCGACTAGCAAGTAAAGTAAGATTTATTAACGTCCAACAAAGACCCAGTAGGCCATGGGACAACTCTTACAATTGTTACGTCTACTCTCTACTAATAAGAGTATCTTTTTCACTATTGTCAATGTTCTCAAGGAGCTCTAATGAATTTTGCCACTTGGCATATTGTAGAGTATTTTTGAAAAAAGAGCTGCCAAGTTCTCATGGTCCCAATCCACTTGGGAGTACTTTTCTCGAAGTGAATGGAACCGAGGGCAATGAAATATTACATGTGATTTGTTTTCAATATCCACGCTTGCATCCGCATGTCCTTTCTTTCCTAGGAAGCCCCGACCATCTCCTGTTTCAATCATAAGATGATGTGAACCCATGCGTATTCGAGCTATTGCTTGTACCATTCCGTGTACATGTTCTTATGACTAAGATATAAGCGAATGCCATGTTTTGCTTCCGGATTAAAGTCTTCCAAATAGTATCCGACCCTTTTTCTTATTATCGGACCAAAATAGAAGTCCACGTGCAATAAAACTTCCAAAAACAAACCATTCAAAACTATTTTTAATCACCCCACTATTTAAAACCTTCCCCATCCTTTAAAAAGGAAAACTACCAAAATACCCTTATGAGTTTGTGTAATTACCAAAATACCCTTATGAGTTTCAAAATTACCAAAATACCCTTGTGTATAGTAGGTGTGTGGGGGCATTTTGGTAATTTTGAAAACTCATAAGGGCATCTTGGTAATTACATAAACTCATAGGGGTATTTTGGTAGTTTTCCTTAAAAAAAAGGTCATAAAAAGATCTTTTCGGATTTTTGAGCCATAACTTGCAAACGGATCTTATTGCAAGGCTTCAACTTGTCGGATCTTTGGGGAGCTTCTTGTTGGATCTTATTGCAAAGCACATGGTTGCAAAGCTTTTTCCTATTGCAAAGCTTCTTGCCAGATTTTGTGAGCTTCTTGTTGGATCTTATTACGGTATCTTTGGAGATCTTTGCAACTTGATCAAAGATTAGCTTTAAGAACTTCGATTCTCCAAATTTTTATATATTGTAAAAGCAATGACATTTGGTCCGCCATTCCTTGTTTATCTGGTGGCTCCTTAAATAGGAAATGACATTCCCTATATATCTCAAGTTAAAACTAGCGAGAGCAAAATGCACAATGGATGATCGGTGATAAAGCGAGTCCCAACGATATTTTGACCCTTGCATGTTTACCATTCTCATGCTAATCGTGTATTGAATGGCTGCAGTGCTGAGACTCTCCTTTAATTGCATCTTATGTTTTCACAAGTTTTTTTCTAGCTTAAAGGAAGATGAAGGCTTTGGAGGGAAGCAGCCGGAGATTTGCTTCTTGAAGTCTTTGTGCAACTTTGGATATGAGACAAGATACATTTCTAGCTCTATTTGCATGTTATGTGTTTCTAGATCAAACCATTTTTATACTCTCAATGATATTCACTTTCTGTTGGTGATAAGCTTTATGATTTTTTTTTGTAGAATGTTGCAAGATGGTGCGCAACCAAATATGAAACACAAATCAATTGAAAAGATTGCTTTTGATATTATGAGCATGGTTGTTTACCTAAGACAAGAAATGCAGATTGTAAACATTACTGGACTTCATTATAATGAATGTTACATTCTAATACAATGGCTTGAACTTCCTCACACCATTCATTTCACTTAAAAAACATGACACAAAGACACCACTGAAATAGAAACTTGCCCCTCACAACAAAAAGCAACTCAAACATGCACAAACATACTATTCTCAATACAATACAATACCAGAATCATAGTTTCCACCATTGCGAGAATACCCTCCCACAATACCAAACGAATTGGGTAAACTTAATGGATTGAAAAGTTAAAGATCCAATTTTTTCTGAACGCTATATGCTAAGTGTTACCTAAGTGTTCGTTTCTTTCATTTTCATTGGTTGACCATTGAAGAAAATAAAATATGTATCATTATAACCATTAGAACACAACAAATACACAAAATTCGCCATATATTTGCTAATGCATGATGCATGGACAAATACAGGAATTTTGGGTGTGCTGGGAGAAGCATCATCGAAACCCCTGCCTTGGCCCATCGCTCACAAAGCTTGAAAAAATCATAACAAAAAATATACACTTGTTCTTCATCGAGCGACCGCCAATAGCGGATCATAAACCAACAACGAATTTTTGAAGGTAGAATCAACGGAAATAAACTCCAAGGAGGAGCACAACAGATTTCGATCTTTGGACCGAGCTTCAAGCTGATGAACCTCTTTAAGTGGCCTTATGGCTACGACCCTACAAACACATCTATGGAACAAAAAAATCCCTTTCAAGTGCTGCAAATTCATCTCGGAAACCTGTTCAAGAATGTCTTGTTCGACCTTAGCTCACCATTCGTTCAGCGATGCAAGATCCAGCGACTAGCAAGTAAAGTAAGATTTATTAACGTCCAACAAAGACCCGTGAGGCCATGGGACAACTCTTACAATTGTTACGTCTACTCTCTACTAATAAGAGTATCTTTTTCACTATTGTCAATGTTCTCAAGGAGCTCTCTAATGAATTTTGCCACTTGGCATATTGTAGAGTATTTTTGAAAAAGAGTCGCCAAGTTCTCATGGTCCCAATCCACTTGGGAGTACTTTTCTCGAAGTGAATGGAACCGAGGGCAATGAAATATTACATGTGATTCTCGTTTCAATATCCCGCTTGCATCGCATGTCCTTTCTTTCCTAGGAAGCCCGACCATCTCCCCTGCTTCAATCATAAGATGATGTGAACCCATGCGTGATTCGAGCTATTGCTTGTACCATTCCTGTGTACATGTTCTTATGACTAAGATATAACTGAATGCCATGTTTTGCTTACGGATTAAAGTCTTCCAAATAGTATCCGACCTTTTTTCTTATCACGGGACAAAAATAGAAGTCCACGTGCAATAAAACTTCCAAAAACAAACCATTCAAAACTATTTTTAATCACCCCACTATTTAAAACCTTCCCCATCCTTTAAAAAAAGGTCATAAAAAGATCTTTCGGATTTTTGAGCCATAACTTGCAAGCGGATCTTATTGCAAGGCTTCAACTTGTCGGATCTTTGGAATGAGCTTCTTGTTGGATCTTATTGCAAAGCACATGGTTGCAAAGCTTTTTCCTATTGCAAAGCTTCTTGCCGGATTTTGTCGCAGAGCTTCTTGTTGGATCTTATTAGGGGTATCTTTGGAGAGATCTTTTAACTTGATCAAAGATTAGCTTTAAGAACTTCGATTCTCCAGCTTATATATTGTAAAGCAATGACATTTGGTGCGCCATTCCTTGTTTATCTGGTGGCTCCTTAAATAGGAAATGACATTCCCTATATATCTCAAGTTAAAACTAACCGAGAGCAAAATGCACAATGGATGATCGGTGATAACCGAGAGTCCCAACGTATATTTTGACCCTTGCATGTTTACCATTCTCATGCTAATCGTGTATTGAATGGCTGCAGGTACGAGACTCTCCTTTAATTGCATCTTATGTTTTCACAAGTTTTTTCTAGCTTAAAGGAAGATGAAGGCTTTGGAGGGAAACAGGCCAGAGATTTGCTTCTTGAAGTCTTTGTGCAACTTTGGATATGAGACAAGATACATTTCTAGCTCTATTTGCATGTTATGTGTTTCTAGATCAAACCATTTTTATACTCTCAATGATATATACTTTACAAGTTGGTGATAAGCTTTATGATTTTTTTGTAGAATGTTGCAAGATGGCGCAACCAAATATGAAGCACAAATCAATTGAAAAGATTGCTTTTGATATTATGAGCATGGTTGTTTACCTAAGACAAGAAATGCAGATTGTAAATTACAGGACTTCGTGATAATGAATGTTACATTCTAATACAATGGCTTGAACTTCCTCACACCATTCATTTCACTTAAAAAACATGACACAAAGACACCATTGAAATAGAAACTTACCCCTCACAACAAAAAGCAACTCAAACATGCACAAACATACTATTCTCAATACAATACAATACCGTAATCATAGTTTCCACCATTGCGAGAATACCCTCCCACAATACCAAACGAATTGGGTAAACTTAATGGATTGAAAAGTTAAAGATCCAATTTTTTCGAACGCTATATGCTAAGTGTTACCTAAGTGTTCGTTTCTTTCATTTTCATTGGTTGACCATTGAAAAAAATAAAAATATGTATCATTATAACCATTAGAACACAACAAATACACAAAATCCGCTATATATATTTGCTAATGCATGATGCATAGACAAATACCTAATTTGCAGCACTGGGAGAAGCATCATGAAACCCCCGCCTTGGCCCATCGCTTCACAAAGTTTGAAAAAATCATAACAAAAATATACACTTGTTCTTCATCGAGCGCATGCGCCAATAGCGGATCATAAACCAACAACGAATTTTGAAGGTAGAATCAACGGAAATAAACTCCAAGGAGGAGCACAACAGATTCGATGCTAGACCGAGCTTCAAGCTGATGAACCTCTTTTAAGTGGCCTTATGGCTACGACCCTACAACACATCTATGGAACAAAAATCCCCTTTCAAGTGCTGCAAATTCATCTCAGGAAACCTGTTCAAGAATGTCTTGTTCGGCCTTAGCTCTGCCCTGTTCGTTCAACGATGCAAGATCCGGCGACTAGCAAGTAAAGTAAGATTTATTAACGTCCAACAAAGACCAGAGGCCATGGGACAACTCTTACAATTGTTACACGTCCTACTCTCTACTAATAAGAGTATCTTTTTCACTATTGTCAATGTTCTCAAGGAGCTCTCTAATGAATTTTGCCACTTGGCATATTGTAGAGTATTTTTGAAAAAGAGGCTGCCAAGTTCTCATGGTCCCAATCCACTTGGGAGTACTTTTCTCGAAGTGAATGGAACCGAGGGCAATGAAATATTACATGTGATTACGTTTTCAATATCCCGCTTGCATCCGCAGATGTCCTTTCTTTCCTAGGAAGCCACGACCATCTCCCCCTGCTTCAATCATAAGATGATGTGAACCCATCGTATTCGAGCTATTGCTTGTACCATTCCTGTGTACATGTTCTTATGACTAAGATATAACTCAATGCCATGTTTTGCTTCCGGATTAAAGTCTTCCAAATAGTATCTCGACCTTTTTCTTATCCGGAAAAAAATAGAAGTCCATGCAATAAAACTTCCAAAAACAAACCATTCAAAACTATTTTTAATCACCCCACTATTTAAAACCTTCCCCATCCTTTAAAAAAAGGTCATAAAAAGATCTTTTTTCGGATTTTTGAGCCATAACTTGCAAACGGATCTTATTGCAAGGCTTCAACTTGTCGGATCTTTGGATGAGCTTCTTGTTGGATCTTATTGCAAAGCACATGGTTGCAAAGCTTTTTCCTATTGCAAAGCTTCTTGCCGATTTTTGTCGCAGAGCTTCTTGTTGGATCTTATTCACGAGGGTATGCCGGAGAGATGCCGAACTTGATCAAAGATTAGCTTTAAGAACTCGATTCTCCAGCTTATATATTGTAAAAGCAATGACATTTGGTCTGCCATTCCTTGTTTATCACGGTGGTTCCTTAAATAGGGAAATGACATTCCCTATATATCTCAAGTTAAAACTAACGAGAGCAAAATGCACAATGGATGATCGGTGATAACCGAGAGTCCTAACGTGATATTTTGACCCTTGCATGTTTACCATTCTCATGCTAATCGTGTATTGAATGGCTGGTACGAGACTCTCCTTTAATTGCATCTTATGTTTTCACAAGTTTTTTCTAGCTTAAAGGAAGATGAAGGCTTTGAGGGAAACAGGGCGTAGATTTGCTTCTTGAAGTCTTTGTGCAACTTTGGATATGAGACAAGATACATTTCTAGCTCTATTTGCATGTTATGTGTTTCTAGATCAAACCATTTTTATACTCTCAATGATATATACTTTACAGTTGGTGATAAGCTTTTATGATTTTTTGTAGAATGTTGCAAGATGGTCTTCAACCAAATATGAAGCACAAATCAATTGAAAAGATTGCTTTTGATATTATGAGCATGGTTGTTTACCTAAGACGAGAAATGATTGTAAACATTATGACTTCATTATAATGAATGTTACATTCTAATACAATGGCTTGAACTTCTCATGGTATATCATGCATCAAAATGGCTTATGTGGCAATTGTTTCAATCTTCCGGGGATTTAGAGTGTAACATGCTTCAAAGGTAAAGATTGTGAGAAAATTTATGGGTTATGCTTATTGGTTTATTTAACGTGGATGGGATATGGGGTAACATGCTAGAAGGGCTCATTGTAGTGGTTAGGAAGATAAGGGATTTACCTGGGAAGATGTCTTGTCTAGTTTTTACTAGTTCAAGCCAGAGCTCTTTCCGAATTGGTTAGGGGAAAAAGTAAAAAAGAAAAAGAAAAAGAAAAACATATTTATAATGATCTTTCCAACTATTCTCAAGCTTTCACACCATAAATACCGAATATAGATATCAAAAAAGGCGCTTCCAAAGATTTTGCCATTTTGAATTGTTTGCACTTATTTCGATTTTGCGAAATGTAACTCTACGAGTAGTTGCCATTCACCATGTCCGGACAAAATATCTCAATGAGGTGGGAGAGCTCCGTGCTGTTTGATAAATAGATGGCTCAATGGCAGACCCATTTGGAATATTAGAAACATCAATCTTGTCCGTCGTCAGTGCTAAGTAGATCAAATGTATCGCCATCAACATTATTAACATAGCCATTACTACCGACGGCCCAACATCTACTTTGATGCATACTAACATTAGCATACTCCAAATAAGTAAGATCACCATCATAAGAACCCGGTTGTTTGCCTCCGCAATTGATACCAATTTTAACATCTCAGACATATTTCACATTGTTATGTAACAATATATATTTTTTATTTCAGTTTGTAGCCATCTCATACTTACTTTTGCCAGTAATTGCTCTAGTGCAAGGGGACTTTGAATCAAGACAATTGAATAAGACTGCAGCAGGCCTTGAGATAAAGAAGTTATATAAAATTATTAGTTGGTTAGCAACATTCACAAATAGTACATATTTGATAATTACCTATTCGAATTTGATGTATCAAAGAAGTTCGATTTAAGTTCTGTTAATAGAAGCCAAACATTAGTCTTACACTTCTTAAGTATCATGAACACAAATCTAAGGATGTTTATATGCTAAAAGCCGATATGTGTTGGGCCATGTAGGAACTAATCCAGATAGCTTGTTGTATGAAATGTCTCTGCCCAAATATCGGCAAGTTAATAAATCATGTGAATTCTACTACTTAAAAACACAAAGTATGATAAAAAATACAAACTATACTTACATGTCTTGTAGGTTTTAAGTTTCTTGACCTCTTAGGAGTTGGCCACTCAAATTATTGCTTCCCAAAAACCTAAATCACATTTTGCAAAAGTTAATAATGGAACTACGAAATTGATAACAAGTTAAATAAAATTACATACAAAAAGATAACATATTGGAATTCTATATTATTGCTTGTTGAGCTGACAATATATCTATCTTATTGTACTTAATGACCCTAGTACATTTAGAGAACCTATATGACATCTCAATGCCAAAGGTATGCCTTTTGAACTGATACTCATTGGATAGGGTGGAGGAAACATTATTGCAACATTACTACCTAGGATTTAAAAACCCCACCCCAAAGGGTTTTTGAGGGAAAACCTTAACAATAGAAACTATTTTCAAGAAACTCTTTTACTTGTACACATCAAATTGATGATGCATATTTATTTAATGCTACTTGTTGAGAACCTCAGGGATAAAGGATGATAATGCCATTCTTCGCGGCATGTGAGAGCACATGTAGCGATTGATTATGTGTAATTAGGTCAACATATCGTGCTTGAATAACTACAGACGTTGGCATGCGGCATTCATTTTCAATGACTCCCATTTGGCAACATTGATATATCATGTTTTCATGCTCCCTCACAACTCCATCTGCAAGCTTTTATTTGCGGAGTGACATGCTCCGGTCTGAATGGGACGCAATTGTTGTATGCCTTTTCATGGGCAAATGCGACCATTGGTGTAGTGGTGCATGAGCCATGGGGAAGTGTAGGACTTTAGCTTTTGTAAGTGTCTTTGCTTTTGATATTTATCAAAGCACGGGCATCCCAAAGCTTAACAGGAAACATGTCGGGATATTGCTTCAAGTGATTGTGATCTTCATTATTCCGCCTCCTAGACATAGACATGAGTAGAAAACATTCAAAACTCAAGAAAAACTTTTCATTTGTAACACCTATTAATTGATTTGCTTCTTTTATCTCAAAACTATGACAGCCCATTTCCAAAGAAATGTTCTAAAGGGATGGCATTAGTTTATTTAATACCTTCCTATATTAGAGTTACTGGACAAAAGAGCGACAATGCCAATATATATCATATTTAAATAAAGATTTATATTGTTTACAGTTTGAAAATCCATTTGGGATCCACTATAAGTCTAACTTTTCTCCTAAAAGCATTATTAGTCGCCGTGACTTTGCATTTCGAGGAAACAAATCCTCAGTTCAAGTAAAGGTAGATCTAGCTCTTTCAAAATATCTCTTAACCATATCCGATTGTGCATTAACAAACTTAGTGCAATGGGAAGAGTTGTAAAATTCCGGAGAGTTCCATTAAAATATAAGTAGAACCATCATTTGTAGCTCAAGCCTTGGCAATGCATAAGGCCTAAGAAAGCAAAAGCGCATGCATATACTTACTTTTAACGTCCACATGTGTATAAAAATACCTATTAATTGGTATTTACAATGTTGCATGGTATATCTTTATTTTATGTTTATAAAGCATATCTATTAAGCTCATTTAATCAAAAAATTGCTTACAATTTGTTTAAGGCGACCAATGATCCAAATGTACTTGGTATTTCAATTGTAAAATTGTTGAAGCTCAAATCAAGGTATCAATCTCTTAGTAATCGAATTGAATTTTTATATTTCTACTTCAACCACACAAAGAATCTACATTATCTTATTGCATACAAGTAATTGAGGTTTATCAAATCTCAATTTGAGGCGTGTATCGTACAAGAAAGCCACAATCACGAAATGACCTATTCCAATTTACACAATGAGAAATGTAATAAGTATTAGCGATTAACACAATTGATTATTAGATAACATACAATTCTTTTAACGCCTTCAAATGGACCAAACTTGATGGCATCGATAGGTTGGAAATGCCACTTCCATCCATATATACATTTTGGTTCACAATGTTTCCTTTAAAATACCATTGATGATAATTCATTAATTCCGCTCAATAATTCTCTCTAATATTTACACATAATCGTCGATTATGCTAAAATAGTATGTCTTCTACCCTTAGTTCAGATAAAGAAACATAGTTTGTTGCCACATCTAAGCTGTTCTATGGACTCTTGAACAATAAATGTACTATTTTATTTTCTATTTTATTCTAATTTACTTCTTTTTATACTTAGCAAGGCGAGCATTGCCCACTCACCCACCCGTCCATTTGCTATTGAGTTTCAAATAAAAAGGTTATTATTTTTCAAAGCAAAAAGCAAAACCAAAAAGAAAACAACAACAAACCGAGTACCTCTTGTGTCCTTGCTCAAGCGCTTGTGTATATAGCTACTACATATGTCTTATAGGCTCACATATAGGGATTGATATGGGGCCAAGAAAGTCAGCAGATTTTCCTTTGATAGTCGAAAATGTTAGATAAATCTAGATTATATGGCATTTAATTCTATTCTATTCTATTCTATTCTATTCTATTCTATTCTATTCTATTCTATTCTATTCTATTCTATTCTATTCTATTCTAAAATCTTTTAATGACAATTCTTTGCAAGTTCTAGACACTTTTGGTTCATGTCTCAATTCCGAGCTGTGTGCACTTGTGTGAACATATGTAATGCCCGACAACTTTTCATGATTAGTTGTATCTGCTGTTGTCCTTCAGCCTAGAGTAGGGTTGATTTGATCTCGTTAATGAGGTGTTTTTATGCTAATGACATCCCGTGAGCTTGTAAGGAATAAGCATCCATGTACCGCTTCAACCAAGTAAGATCTTCATTTTCATTTCCATGAATATATAGATTTCTAGAAAGCCCACTTCAATAGCTAAGTTTGATGTTTCTCCTTTTAACAAGATTTTAGCCGTTGTTGACCTATAACTTGCAAGTGTGTACATTAAGATTGGCAAACATGTATCCCACATATGTATCATCTTTAAGTGTAAAGCTTATGGTGTCCCATTTACGCCTATTGATCTGACAAAATTCTTCCTCCTACGGGGAAGATGTGATATGCAACAATAGTCTTGACCCATAGTGCTCACGAGTCAAAAAGCTTTCTGAACAATGTAGTAGATGTTCATAGGATCCCACACCTCCACACAATATAGAAGCATTGGCTCTACTAATACACAAAACAAATGTGTCTCGTGTGGGGCCAATCGTAAAGCTTTTGCTTATTTTGCATAGTATATAGAGTCTTCCAAAGATGCAATTATGTTTTTCTGCATACAATTGTCTCAATATATATTAGTCATGAACTCCACCACCGACATACTTCTATATTCCCACGACCTCCATAAGCCCATTTCAGAGAGATTAAAAAACCTTGCCCGAGGTTCTTTGAGGGGAAAACCTTGGCAATAATGAATTTATCTGTGATGAACTGTACAACTTCGAGATATTGCTTCAACAGAGTGTGTGATCTTCAATGCTCGCACTTATATGCATGTCCGCTTTTACGCACATTTCTTCTAGAGAACCAACTTATATGTTTCTCCTTCCAACATGCTTTAAGACTTTGTGGACCCATGGTCATTGCGTAAGTAAGGTGTGAAAGTCGAAAGTGTTTGTCTCGTTGTGGACCCATGGTCATTGTGTAAGTAAGGTTTGAAAGTCGAGTGTTTGTATCCTATATTGACCACCTCCAAATAGTAGATCATGTATCATTGTAGGCCAACATGTTAAAGAGAAATGAGTCATGTCTCTTGTAGAAGAATGGATATGGGATTGTGAACTTGAATCCAAGAGCCCAAGTCGAGGAAGGTTTTTTTGGATCGTTCCAAGTCTTCCCAAGTGGGAACTGATATGAATGGATCCCTATACTTTCATCCCATAATAAAAGAACCAATAAATAAAACATAAAACAAGTGTGCCTGATGTGACCAATCATAAAGCTCTACATTGTGGCAATTGATCCGCATGGCGTAGAAATCCTTCCAACTTGGTCATTCATTGTCGATATAGGTGGTCCAAGATGTGGTGGTTGAAATCTCCACCCAAGGTATTTAAATGTTTGCACCACCTCTTCATTTTGTCTTTGATAGGTGAACAAAAGATCTATGTACTGCCTAGAAGAGTATATCGTGAGAACCTTGGTCTTGGCCATGTTGACCACATTCTAGTGTTCTCAAGAAGGTAATGAGTGCGTCTGAGATTTCGCTACATACTAGTAAGGATGTGCGCTAAAATATACACATCATTTGCATAAATTAACTGCCTAATGATGTAATAAAACAAGTCAGCCCCTCGACTCCATGTTGAGTAAGCAAAGCCCACCCTCGAAATGATCAATGTATAATAGAACGCTCAAGGTTATACTAGAGATAATAATAGGCTGGAGGAAAACATTATGTAATAAGGTGCTGAAGAAAGAAGCTACTATAGGCTGGCTACAATTGTCACAAAGACTATTGATACCAATCATGGGACTATATGGAAATATGGAGGCAAGAGTGAATTGGTACAAAAATGGGATAGAATGTGACATCGGAAGATAAACATGGTTGTCCCACTACATCTAATCTTTGGATTGTATGTAGACGACCGGGAGATTTAGAGCAAAAAAATTGAACGCTACAAAGAAGAATACACATGTTACAAAAATACAATACTATATGTAGACGACTTGCTATTGTTAACAACAAAAACGAAAGGAATGAGGTGATAATCCTTTGCAAACTACCTTCAATTTGTCTTACCCTTCACTATATCAATTTGTCTTAAGATTTCAAGCATGTTTCTATAACATTTTGGAAGTTGTCTAGAAAGGCTCCTATGTTTACCCCTTCAAAGATGCTTCTTTTTTCTTAAGAGATATTTAAGTAAACCTTTGGGATGAATGACATGTCTATCTATCTACTAATCTATGTGAATCTCGGACCAAAATGGATGTGCAATGTTTGTTAGTTTGTTTGCTTGTGTGAAATGTAAACTTATATTAGAAAGTCTATTTTGAAAATTCCTTTTTAACATATTATACCCCAAACTATTAATGGAGGAAAAAAAATTTGGGATTCCTTACTTACATGGCTTCAAGATTTGTCAAACGCCACAAAGTTGAAGGTATTTTACCTTGAAATTTATTCCCAAAGAGTCTCCTCGACATGGTTTAAATAAGTTCTTCTCTAGTAAAACATAATGAGCAATACAAAAAATAATAACTCACAACTTGGATAATACCATCATATTTGCAAAAATATCCGAATTGATCCATTCAAATGATTGTTGTTTCCATAACTAAAAATAACATACAACGTGTCCACATTAAAATGGAAGAACAAAAATAAAAAAATATATATCATACTATATCACATCAACGTCGGTTCGGATCCCACAGCCCACATCGCTTTGGGACATATCTTACGGTCCGGATGGCTCGGGGAGTTTGTGTATGTAACATATGTAATTGATCCTACGGTCCGGGATTGATTTGATCCGATCCGATCCTACGCTTGACGATTTGATCCGATCCGATCCTACGCTTTGATCCGATCCCTAATCGTCGATCCGAGATCCTACAACTCATGTTGCTTTAGATATATCATATCATACAACTCGGATGGCTTGGAAGTTTATATATAGACGATCCTACAGGGTCTAGGTTGTTCTTGACCTTAATCGTCCATTCAAGATCCTAAGGCTCACTTGCTTTAAACTTATCCTATGGTCCAGATTGATCCTAATCCTTGATTCAAAATCCTATGGCTTATATGTTACATTGCTCGAGCCTTGGTATTTTCAATTAATCTTAGGAAGAGGCTTTGAAAAGTTTTTAATATTCTAGAAATGTTCTAGATAGTTCTACAATGGTGCTAGAATGTTCTAGAAAATTCTAGAATGTTCTAAAACACTAGCTCTGGAATGTCAGTAGAATGTTCTAGGATGTTTTGAAAAAATTCTACAATGTTTTAGATTGTTCTAGAATTTTTGGTAGGGATGTGATCCGAGTGTTAGATCACGGTGGCCCATCTCATCCATCCATTTGTGCACAAATATCCCCACATGCATTTATGCAAAAAGAGGCCCATTTTCCAAAGATTTGAGGGATCCTTCCACATGAGGATGGGCATTAGGTTTAGACTAGAATGTTCTAGAATGTCTTAGAAAGTTCTAAAATGTTGTAAATAATTTTGGAGTGTTCTAAAACATTCATGAGTCTTCTATATTGTTCTAGAATCTTACGGATTATTCTAAAAAGTTCTAAAATCCTCTAGAATAATCCAGAAAGTTCTAGAATTAGAAAGATCTAGAATGTTCTAGAAGACTCCA
Source organism: Isoetes taiwanensis (assembly GCA_021234155.1). NCBI lineage: Eukaryota > Viridiplantae > Streptophyta > Lycopodiopsida > Isoetales > Isoetaceae > Isoetes > Isoetes taiwanensis. Next base: position 143,982 of record JAJEKV010000501.1, read on the forward strand.
AAAAGTTGTAGAATCTTCTAGAATCCTCTAGATTGTTCGGAAATTTCTAGAATTTTCTTAAAAGTTCTAGAAAAGATTCTAGATAGTTCTACAATATCTTCTAATCTCATAAAATCTAGGAGAATCTAAGGGCATCTTTGAATGACAGTTGGGGATTTCTTACGATTCAAGGGCAACATGCATTCAACCCCACAAAAGCTCCCTTCCATGAATCCTATAATCTTTGAAACCTTTATGATAGCTATCAAAGATATCTAACCACGGTGAAGAGAGGACCTCATTTTAAGTAATAACTTCAATTGATGAACCATCATTAACATCTTTGCATTCTTGATTAATACTTTTTTTTCTTAATAATAACACATAGTGAACCATCATCCGTAACATGCTATATTCAAAATAAACAAGATGGTAGTCTTGTCTTAAGTCACTTGTTGTAATGCTTGTAGATCGTTTCAAGAATTTGTGTTCTTTTTGACTAACATAATTTTTACGTAAGCTCTATGGCAACATTACTTGTTGTAATGCTTCTGGATTTTAGTTGAGCTTTCAAGAATTTGTATTCTTTGTAGTGACACAATCTTCAAATTGCTTTAAATAGGAACTCTTAACATCAAATGTAAATTCTTGAAAAATAGAAGCTAAGTAGAGTATTTTGTAGTACGCACTAGTTGTTCGTTTGTCTCCTGCCATTAATGTGATAATTGAGAAGAGTACATAGCTCTTCTAAATATTAGAAAACATGATATTATTGTAGCTAAAAGTATTGAGTTGAAAGACAGGTTAAATTCTTGAATTTTACACGAGCTGCTTGACATTTGAAGATTTTAGAGTAGGTGCATTATTTGAAGATTTTTAGAGTAGGTGCATACATAAACTATGGATGGGCATTTGAACATGTTCCTTAAGTTGTCGATGGCCTAATGCAACATGTCTTAGAATGCACGCGTTAGGACCTGGGATTGCCCTTTAGATTGAATCAACTCTTCTTAATGTGCAGCCCTTTCCTTCTAAAGGTTCAAACGAACCCAAACTTTAGACTATGCCCTACAAAGACAACTTAGATTGCACTACAAACTGAATAATGCAAACATTGCAGGCCGGAATAATTATTGAAACCATGGACTGAAGTAACTATTTCAGATCTTAAGCTCTTGCAAAATCGAGAACCTTCGAAAGATAAATTCAGATTAAAAAAATCTAGGATTGATGCTTTCTTTTCCTCTTTGCCAGAAGCTCGTCAGATATGAGATGTTTATCTTGGTTATAATATTTCATGCTGTCAAGACAGGTCCAATTACATCTAGTTTTAAATCCCAGTAGCAGTGGAGGCAGTGTAGAGTGTTGAGTACAAGAAGGCTTCAAGAACCCTTGGTTGAAATCACGTTGATTATTTATAAACTTCAAGGGGTAAAGAACATGCCCCTTTAGCATCTGTATGGCGATGACGTCTGAAGCTTCTAGAAGAACCAAAAAATTCAATTACACGTCATTTCAAAAAAAGAAGTGGATTTCTTATTGTGGCCACCTGCCTTTTGACCAAAATTGATATCATTGTAGCTAAAAGTATTGAGTTGAAAGACAAGGTTAAATTCTTAAATTTTATACTAACTTTACTTGATATTTGAAGATTTTTAGAGTAGGTGCATTAATTGAAGATTTTAGAGTAGGTGCATCAATAAACCATGGATGGGCATTTAAGCGTGTTCCTTAAGTTGTCGATGACCCAATGTAGCATGTTTCAAATAACAAATACTACAGACTAGGATTGCAAGCCTTAGATTAAATCAACTCTTCTCGATGTGAAACCCTTTTCATTCTAAAGGTTTTCAAGGAACTGAACTTTAGACCAAGGTGCACCTTGGACTACCTCAATCATCGAATTCATTGATTCTATGGCCCGGACCATATGTTGGGGCCCTCTCGTTTCGATTATAGTCATTTATGATTGGGGTGTCTATGATTTGAAATATGTGATAACAGTGCGCTTTTAAGGTTTTGGATTATGGGATATGAGGACTTGAACCTAAGGTTTTAGAATATGAAATATGGGGGCTCGAACCTCTACCAAAATAACTCAATGTCCTAATAAACCTCTACCAAAATAACTCAATATCTAATAAGAATGCTTTGACCAATATAACCAACAAGCTAATGCAATTTTTTTTTTTTTTTTTTTTAACATTAGATCTTTTTCTTCTTCTTCTTTTTTATGGTCTATGGTTTCAAGAAATATCTTTACATCCATATCAAATTTGAACCCTCGTTTCTTGTGGACCCACGGCGAGTTGTTCCCATACAAAAGGCGGTGACCCTCAATGCCTAGCCAATTATCGCATCATCATGGCAGCTCCGTTTTGCAAAAGCAAGTTATCGGAATCCTTGGGCAACAACCGGCGATATGGGCAGAGAGGCGGAGGAGGTGCGTGGTCTTATACAGCGGGCTTCGGCCCAAAAACTCCACCATCGACCATGTTTTCCTGCGAGAACCCCGATTGAGTTAGCGGGAACTATCCGCAAGACACTGTATTGCTATTTTTTAGACTTCACAAAAGCTTTTGACAGCGTGCCTCGGGATGAGTTGCATGTTGACTTGTAGAATGCGATATACGAGGGTTATATGAGGCATGCTCAGTCATGTTTAGCACCATCAAGATAACTTGTCTTGATTAGTATTGGTGTATGCAGGGGTTGCCCCTTCTCCCCGACGCTTGACCTATATATTGATCGGTTGGAAGATTGACTTGCTAGACATGGAGGGATTGGGGTTGGGGGTGTGCTTTCAGTTCATGCACCACATAATTTGCCAACTTATATATGCCGTGACATGGACCTCTTGGCCTACATTCCACACAACATGCGGCGTCACCTAAATGCCCTAGAGACTTTCTCTTTGTTCATTGGCATGTGTGTTAACTGGCCAAAACTAGGTCTTGCTAGCTTCATCCGCAGCGCCCGATCAAGGCCTCCCTCCTTCACTTACGGGGCCGAATGTGGAGGTGGCTTTGAATGTGCATGTCCGCGGCAAGCGAGGAAGGCACTACATGCCATGCAAAACAATAGTCACAAGGAAGAGTCAGATGCACGGGATCACTAATCCACACTTGTTTAGGACCACTGGTTGAGCTGTCCTCCTACATGAGGTGGAGATTTGGGGGTCAAGGATATCTCCGTCACTTGAATGATCACGGAGCAAAGAAGGCCTTCTTACCATGAGCACTTGGGGTCATATCCGCGGTACCATATCGGATCCCATTTGGGGAGGCGGGTTTCTTGCCCCATATCATTTATTTTTTTAAAGTAGTTGGTAGCGATGATGCTCGCGTCCGCCCAATCTTGCTTTTAGCTTTAGCCTTTGGATCTACAATGCCTCAAAGTATGCTAGAAGGACAAGCAAGCTCATTGGTTCTCCCAGATGGAATGCACAGCAATGCAAGTGCGTGTGGATATAGATGGAGAAGGATCCGCGATCAGTTGAAGCAAGATTTTGATGCTTGCTTTAAGTAGCAAACTTCGGGATATAGATGCTCTAGAACATGTCAAGATGGCATACTATCGGGCAAAGAAGTCAACCCCGTACTCACATGAGGCCCATACCACTACTTGCATATCCATTTGCCCATGAAACAACCTTGGGCCGATAGCTTCCATTCGCATGTATGCACATCAACTCTGCATTAAAATAGGCCGATGGACTTGGGAGGCACATGAGGACAAGATCTGTCAATCTTTGCTAATGAAGCGCCATTGAGGATGAATGCCATGCCTTCGGACACATCCGGCGATTCGATAATATTGAGGCAATAATATATCCATGTAGTTTTAGTTTCTTTGGCCAGCCTTACATGTGCTATTGAGCACGACCTCGATGCGGGCTTGCTAGATTCATATCTTCAAGAGGTCATGGCTACATAGAACTGGCGGTTTTTCGGTATGGTATTGGCTTGACTTGTGTTATATTATATCAACCGTATGCAGTCTACGAGTATATTTATTCTTGCCAAGATATTTTCCCCAAAACCCTTTGGGACGAGGACCTTTTAATCCTAATAGTAATATGCTTGCTGCTCTCTTTTGTGGGTCCCATAGGCCAATTGGTCTCAGGGGATGATAAAAGTCACCCTACGGTCTAGTTGATTATTGTGTCAATCTGGGACCATCATAGAGTTTGCACATTTTCCAAGGCATTTATTCACCTTCTTATAATGTTATTGTTGTAGCCTAGGCTAAGATATTGATGGCTTATAACTCTTCCTCCCTCGGGGGAGAAGTGAGAGACCATATTTGGATTCAAGTATCTTGATTAATTCTTATCATTAGTCTCCTATGCTATAGTCTCATAATCCGGGAGCATTTTTATGTGCTTATACAACTACATGAGATATGTACATCTTGTAATGTTTATTTTTTGATCAATAAGATTTTTGTCCTTCAAAAAAAAAAAAAACCCATTCTATTATATTCTATTTTGTTTCGTTTCTATTCTATTCTTCCACGCCATAAACACCGATCCGAAGGCATTAGGAGGCAGTGCTTGAGCCAATATTGTGATTGCGGACCCTCATGTCTCATGCCCTTATGTCTTGTTGTTGAGGTAAGACCCTCTTGTCTTTATGATAGATTGTAGTTTGGTTAAGTTTGTGAGTGCAGGGCAAGTTTTTATCAAAGATCGCCAAGGTGCATCATAACATGTTTATATAGAATAGACATATATGAGGATCGGTATCATTAGCTTTGTCCAAAACCTTGTTGTGCTCAGCTTGCTATAAAACTCTACCTTGATTTGGTCTTACTATTATCATTAGGGTTTTTTCCGAAAACTTCGAAGAATGAAGTATTTTTAATCCCGGCTATAATGGTTTAAACTTTATTGTACTTTAATGTACTTTTAGTGGAGATGTCAGATGTGGCCTTTATTTCTTCTTTAAGTTACTTACTAGTTTTGACAATTGAATTTGTCTTCACATCACGAGTCTATCACAATTTTACTCACAAGTCACTTAAGCTTGTAAGACCACCAAATTCGCTAGGAATCTCTCCTTCAAATCCATTGTCATCTAAGTAACTGCATTGTATCTATTACTAATTAGGTACATTGTAAATGAATCAAATAACGAGAAATAGAACATAAAATAATTATAAAAAGAATGTAACATTGTTATTATTGTATGTTAATATGTATTACTTCATTCACTAGAGAATGTGGAAGTACAAAAGAAGATGTGTGCATTCTTCATCATCTAATGCATTTACCCATAGCTGCCCTTGGCTTGCAATCCATAATAGTATAGAGCTCTGTCATCCATTAAACTAGGGTCGCTTGAGAAAAGTTTAAAATACCGCATGGAATTTTAATTTTCTCCCAAAACCTTTTCGGATCTGATTCTATACGCTCAATGACTATTTTATAATGTTCTTCGAAAGCCATTCCCTTTTCTTTTTGTGACCAGCCTTTTATAGGCTTTTTTAGCCATAGCCTTATCGGAAGCACTATGGAAAATGTGCTTAGTTTGCTACACATCCAAAGATCATATATTTTTTGGATTTATAACTTTCGAATTATAGCATTTCATATATCTAAATATGTCTTTGGCATCATTAAGAACTAAGCTCTTCAAAAGCTCATCCATATCAGCAACACTATATGGCCAATTAGCTTTCTCGGTGGCAACAATTAAAGTCTTTTCATAGTTCTCTGCAAAGTGGTATGACATGCGAAGCTTAGAAAGAGATATACCTTTCTTGCAGGCACGTGGAATTGGTAGATTCAATTTAAGTGCAAGTTGAGCATGATCTAAATCCACATGATGACCAAGAACTTGGAAATTTGTCACTACCAACTGCATGCTTTTGGCCTGTCTAATAGATAATCAACCACACATACCATTCGGCCGGAAATAGGTGAAGCCACTAGATTTGGAAATAATTCGTACCACTATAAATTATCAATTCAAATGCTTCATATAGGTTGAGAATATGCTCACCCATATGACTTTACATCGTGCACATCCCGAGATATCCATCCATATGAGGCATCAATCTCTCAGGTGTTCCCAGTAACCATAAGGAATAGCCTTCTCCTCGTAAGAGCAATTGCTTGTTTACCTTGTAATTTCTGGTTCATGTCCGCTATGATATACAATAATAGTATGTTCCTTTGGAAAGAAAATGGCAACCACCCAACAGATAGCGCACAAAATGGATCTTGGGGATGTAAGTCTAGGCTTTTATAAGCGATTATCTTGGTTTGCATCCCAAGGCGATCATAATATACAATTGCGATGTATATCTTATCCATAAGCAAATCCACAAATATTGCTTATGTTTGCATTTCCCCACCACTTTAACCGCTTTGTAGATCTCATGTTTAACAATACAAGCATTGCCTCCCTATCCCCTACCGCCATCCAATTCATTCCACATAGATTCCAATAGAGTAAAGCCGGGAATATTGATTAGTCTATTAGTCTTTTGCTCCCAATTTTTTGATAATGTAAGGATTTCAAATTTACTAAAAGAAATCTAAATTGCTCAATATCTTTGTTTTCAAGAAACCATGAATGTTCCAAGCCAATAGTGAACTTTTTAAATCACGCAGAGGTTTTGTAGAAAAAGCAATGTGCCATGCATTGGGTGATCCTCATTCCTCTAGAGTGGAGTATTATGGGCTCTAGAGTGGAGTATTCTTGCCATCCAATTCATTCCACATAGATTCCAATAGAGTAAAGCCGAGGGAATATTGATTAGTCTATTAGTCTTTTGCTCCCAAATTTTTGATAATGTAAGGATTTCAAATTTACTAAAGAAATCTAAATTGCTCAATATCTTTGTTTTCAAGAAACCATGAATGTTCCAAGCCAATAGTGAACTTTTAAATCACTTGAGAGGTTTTGTAGAAAGATCAATGTGCCATGCATTGGGTGATCCTCATTCCTCTAGAGTGGAGTATTATGGACGATAAAAATCATTCTCATTCTCATATAAAACACATTGCTTCAAGAAATATAGCTCCACAAGTTCAATGATAGCCCTATGATCTATATAAAAGAAGATCTGAGGATAATTTCTTCTTAATTATCTTGTCATTTTCTTTTAAAGAATGACATCTTATTATCCAAAATAGAGAATACAAAGAACACGTGTTTTTGTCTTTGGTGCAACGGTACAAGAAGATGGAACTAGAACCTCAAGCACAAAATGAGACAATTTTAATAATAGGAATCAATCTGATAAGTAAAGCAAGACCACGATTTCTTGCATCCGCCGTCAATATTCTAGCTTTGGCAATGAAATAATGCCATGAAATTAAGCCCGTGGACGTTCTCTAATCAACCACAAAAGCCAAGATTTGCTTAGGCTGAGGGCCATGCATTTGGATACGATGCTAAAAGAATATATGGATATCCAAATCACTATATAATAAGCTATGTAATCAGGCCCATGTTACTTGGACCTCTAAATATTTGAAAGACCAAAGGGCATAAAGTAGAGATGTGCAAATCATGGCAGCGGCGAATGATTAACCGCGAGGAGTCCTTATACATAAAGGGGTATAGCATCTACGTACTCTTGAAGGTAAATCCCCTTTGTACACGCAATTTCAAACCGCAATTTGACCCCTCCCCATATAAAATATATAATAGATCACTAAATGTACATAAAGTAATGTCCCAAAACCATCCCTTGTGAATTGTCAAAGGTTATACACAAATCAAATGTGATTCCTAGGGGCATCAATACATAAAGCGCATGTGAATAAAATGCTATGAATTGAGCAAGATAGATGGGAGCAACCGCAATTAATTCGACGAAGCGAGATTTTGTGCATGTTGCTAGTTCTGAGTTATTGAAGATGAAAACCATATCGTTTAGTGATGTCTTGCTTTTTTGAGATGGTGAGGAATCATTATTTGACCTTAGTCCTACAACTTCTTAGAACACATCTGTGTATGACTTAGCATTATATATAATGTGAGGTTCTAGATAAGCATCTTCAATTCGAAAGTATGGTCTCCTTTATTTTTCTTGGTTGTCTAGTATCATCATTCGCAAAAAGAGATTCTAGAACATTCAGAACTTAGATGCACGCGTGTGACACTTGGCACGATCTCATCCATTGAAGTGGTGCGATCCCTGACCCTCGGTCTAGATATATCTGCTGGAGGAGTCTCATTCTTGTCGAACCATTTTCGGTTTAATGCCAATCTTGAGCTTTTCTAGCTTGTATTACGCTTCGATTTATCAAGTATTTCCGGTGTTAGGACATATTCTTTGTGTATCTCTCGTCAATTTTTCCTTGTTTTCACGTAGGTTCGTGGATATCTTGAACCAGAATCTCTTACTATTTCTTGTTCCGCTCTAAGTATTTTTGTTCATATTTGATTTTTATCCTCATGGAGGAGATTTTATCCTTGTTCTGAGTGTGTCCGGTAGGCTTGCCAAAGTGTGCCGGCGATTCTTGGATTAGATAATGAGGAGCTCAGAGAGGTAGCTTCTCATGAGTTAGCCTATATATAGCTCTGGATTGATGCTATCGGACTCTAAGATCAGTTTGTTAGATTAGTTTGGCGGCATTTGGACCAAGGTTTGCAGGTTTTTGTATTGGATCACTTTGTGATAAGCTCCATCCACATAGGTATCATATTGAATCAAGAACAAGTTGGACTAATTGATAGAAAATAAAACATCTTAACTTCAAAGCCACTAATAGTAGGATCTATGGCAAGTGCCACAAAGGTTACTTATGTACTGAAGTAGCAGATATGCAAAGGATTTCCCTTGAAAACCATTTGGGGCAAACGTTTTTAAATCCTAGTAATAAGCATTACTAGCATTTTATATGGGTCTCATGAGCTATTGATCTTCATGGATGTTAACAAATTTATTCTATTCTATTCTATTCTTTAAATTTCCGGAGACTTTAGATATTTTTATATATATTAGATCATACTCCTTTCTTAATGGCTAATAGCCCTTTGATTATTTGCAATCAACTTATAGATGATCATGATGCTCTAGTTGTAATGGTCGAAGAATCCAAAATTCGTAGGGTTAAATGTTGGCCACTTCTCAATGTTGTATTTGATTTATATTATGAATAATAGTAAGCCAGAACAAGTAGAAAACATTAATTCATTAAAGAAATGGTAATAAAGTAGTTTGTATAAAATAATGAAAGTACGAATATGATGCTCTTTTCAAGTGGAACAACTTGAAATGGGCCAACACACATACTAGTGAAAGGTCAAATTTTATAATCAATCATGAATTGTAGCTTAAGTTCACGAGAAAATGGTGTGGAAGATAAGGACATTACATTATGAATACAAAATTAGCTAGGAGAATCTGGATAGTCTCATATAAAGTAGGGAAGTGAGTAAAAGTTTAGTTGTATCTAAAACATTTTAAAATCTCACTACGCCAACCTTTGCCCTCATCATATCCATCATATCTAATAGCGAGTTTCCACAATCCAAAAAGACATTGTGGGAGAGATAGATATACAAAACTATTGTGTTACTCCAATAGACAAGGAACAAGAATAGCTAGTGGTTGCCTATTTTGTATTCTACTAGAAATTGCATTTGTAATTTGTCTACATCATTATAATAAGAAACGAGGGTATAATATGAATCATTGCACATAAAGACACACAATTAATTTAATATTTATGTCAAGTGACTCATACACTTGATTGAAATATCTAGCATAATAATGGGATTTTTTTTTTTTATATTTTAATTTTTTTTTTTTGAGAGAGCGGTATTTTTTTTTTTATATTATATAAAAGAAAGTACAATGCTTCAACATGACAAGAGAATTTTACTGAGGGAGTAGACTCAACTTCTTCATTCCCTTAGCTACTTGAGTAAACTTATTCAAAGCTCTAAAATAGCACATATACCGTAAGCAACGTAATTATCCCTCCACATCTAAACCAAAAGTTGCAAGATGATCCAAAAGAGCCAAAGGCCCTCGAAATGATACATCTTGTTCAGAAAATTATACATATAATCTGAAAATTTGAAATAAAAGGAAGATGTGTGGCATAGAAGACAGTAGCCAAATGTAACAGGCATATCAGTACTTGAAGGAGCACGTTTGGAGAAGCATATGCTCAAACATAGCATTATTTGAGCACATCAAATCCCATATGGACGATCAAAGCATTTTGGCATGGGTACCAAAATATCTAGCAACTCCATATGGGAACCAAGGCATTTTGGCATCGGTACCAAGATTTCTCTCAATCTTTAATTTGAGAGGCTTGACAAGCATACTTGATGCTTGAAAAGCAACCTAGATGCTTCCATTGCTTATGTTTTATCACGAGTCGCTGCCATGTATCCCCTGTCTCTTCAATTCAAAGCAGTAATTGAGTTAACATGAGAAATTCTCGACCAAAGCCCCGAACCTTTCTTATCATCCTTAGCAAAATATGGATCTTCGCTAGCAAGGAAGAGTGAAGAGATATGGCAATATAAAATTTGATTTCAAGAATTTCTTGGACAAAAATTGTCAACGTAAAAAAAAAAAAACATACATCTCCTCTCCATAACCCGAATCCTGGCGAGAAAACTCATCTCCTCTTCACCTTATAGGCCAATATCCTTCGGGCAAACCCTTTCTGCGTGACCATATCCAAGAAAAGGGAAAGGACATAATCACGAGGAGCATCAAAGAAGAGAGCCACGTTTGTGGTTACCTATTTCGAGGCGAAGAAGCCGATTGTAGCAGCGGAAAGGAGAAAAATATGTAATGCAATGCGAGATCTATTTTCCGAAAATTCTGAAGCAGAAATTTATGCTGCCACGCTAGCAACGATCTGGTTTTTGGGCACCTAGGCAAAAGAGCGCTAGCGTGGGATCACGGAGAGGAGGAGGCGGTTTCCTCCTTCCGCCGCCCTAAGCCGTAAGAAACGAGCCGCTTCGCCATAACGCCCTCATAATATGCTTTTCAATAAGGTTTTGCTTTACGATTTATTGGGTATTCAAATAGATGTACTAATGTGTATATCTAGATTGCACACTATATTTTGAGTTTTTAATTCATATTCTTAATGGTTTAGCCAAATGATAAAGGTGTTGGGCTCTAATTTAAGATTTTTATTTTTATGCCCTATTTTTTTCACCTTTTCCCTTTCTTAATATGCAAAGCTGGCCCGGATCCAAAATAGGACTCTCCATTTTTCGTTTTTTGAGGTTCGAGATTACGATTGCTTTCGAGAAGACAAGTTTTGTGATTAAGTGGTAGATTGTGAGACATATGTTGTTGTTCTCTTAGATTCTTCAGGTAAAGATTGCTGCTTTGCAAATTATTTTTTCTCCCCCTCATTACTTTGAATGCCATGGGCCGGTGAAGCTCCAATAGCGGGCTTCTTCAAAGGTTACTGAATCTTCCATTCTTTTCAAATATCTTTTTGAACTTGTGGCAAAGTGGCTTATTGGTTATAGATCAAGGATAAAATAAGACATCGATTTTTTACGTGTCTACGTTCTTCGTGGTTTTTGTTTTCTAAATAGGGTTTTAGAACCTGTCCTTATCAACATCCATGATCCTTTACAATCCTAGAACGGCACATCGGACTCTCGCTCATGCTAAACATCAAGTCTGCAGAGCAACTTTTCTTGCAACAAATGCCATACAAATCGGTCGAAACCCTTATCCGAAGCTCCTCATGAGAACTATAAATTACGTAAGAAATCCACTCAATTTACAAATTCCAGCTTTTTATAAAACCTTCAAAACAAAGGTCTATTCGATTTGAGCTAGGAAGCCTCAAAATCCTTTGTTCCCAACTATGTACAACTCTAACTGCCACTTGCAAGTTTGAGTGCCATCCGGCCATGTTAATAATTCTGCATGTTGCAATTGTTGCTATTTCATCCAATTGCTACTATTTTTGCAATTTGTTGCTTTCTTTGGTTTATTTACTATTTGATGGGCCATATCCTAAACTACCATACTCAAAACTCAACATACTTATACAATACCTTTGTTGGTTATGTATATATACATATGTGCAATTCTATGCTCATTCTTTAAAATCTTGTGTACTATGTGCAACTCTATGCTTATTCTTTAAAATCTTGTGTGCTAGTTTCATAGTTGTAACTGGAAATCAAGACAAGATGCTAGGGAAGCAACTTCACATGGAACTTTTTTCTGAATAAAAAGATGTAGCCAGCATTAGCCTTGGATTTTTTACCAAAGTGGTGAAATAGATGGTGTCCTGTATCCAAATATCCTACCAATTTGGCAACACAAGAGTAGCACTTAAGATATTGTTGTTTAGATGTAGCAACATGGTGTTAATTATTTGAGTTTTATGGGGCTATGAATGTGGTTCTACATGTCCAATGAATGGCTTCCCCTTTTTGTCGTCATACATCAACACTTTTCCCAAGCCCAAGGGGCAATCTTTTATTTTTTTAAATTAACACAAACCATTACATATTCAACATTTTAAATTAAAATCCCCTATTCACACGAGGGTGGGGCCCGAGAGCCCCTATCGTACTCCCTAAAACCGTGTCATACATGTATAAAATCAACACCATTTAATACATTGCCACAAACCTTATAGTATTCTCGCAAGCCTTGCTATACACGATTATGCAAAACTTACAAGTATACCCCCAAACGAGGATCGTTATCTATGGTCTAGATCGAGGAATAACTTACAAATATGCCCATCCAGCAAAATTTCTCGATGCCCAAAGTTACCACCCGTGAATATGCAACCCAAACCAAAGGGGATATGAAGGGGATTTTAATTTAAAATGTTGAATATGTAATGGCTAATGTAATAACTTATCGAGGGCATGCAATATAATAGTATAATGTATGCACCTTCTAGGATATAAAAGCACTATTTCTATTTCATTCTTTACCATTAAAGTTTGATTACTCTAAGTGAATGTTAAAACATATTATTCCTACTCATAAACCTAACCTATTCTTGAATGCTAGAATAGCCAAATATGATTAGTTTATCGGCATTTGCCCTCTTGGTTGTTCACAGTTTAAAACCAATCAAAAACATTTTGCAATGCCCTTGCTTTTGCTACCCTTTTGGTCTTGGGCGAGAAAATTTATGCTGCTTGCTACTTTCGGGCTCTGATGGATGAAGACTTCCTTCATTTCCCTCAACTTCAATAATCTTTATGCTAGAACTGTGCCAAACTCTTGCTCTTTGAGCAATTTAGAAACAAATGACAAGGGTACATCATGCTCAACCTTATAGCATCAATTGGCTCAAATCCTTTTTCACACCCTTATGGGAAAATGGCACACATAAAAATCATAAAGCTCACGGTTTTATGATCAAACTTGAACACAATTGGCAATTATTAGGGTTCGTTCCCTTTTTTTTTAGGATGTCCTTATTAATGATGATTCTCTTCAATGATAGAGAGTCAGGTATGCAAATATCTTGTATTAGTGATTCCACCATGGTTTCGGGTCCTGCAATTTCAATTCCAAAGTTTAACCACGGTAAAATGGCGGGGAGTTCAAAGAATGATGATATTTGATGGTGGAACAATCTCGGTCCCTTCTTTGTGCGGAAAAGAGTTACTTTGAGCCTTATTTTGCAATTCATGGGTAATCCATTCCATTTGGATTAGGCCTTAACTTGCAATATTATTTAGGCTGATCCTATTGGATTCATCCTTGGTTGGTCCTGGCGCAATGTTTTCAAGATAATGGTCTTTAAATTAGAAGACTTTTAAAGGTTGTATTAAGAACAAAATAGAATTGGCTAAGGAGGTAGCCAATTTTGTTATCTATATGCTACCCTCTTTTTGTGCATATATTCCCTTTCATGGAAAGTATATTTCTAATCTTAGAGGTTTGTTCTTTTTACATGTAATATATTTCTGCCTTAACCTCTTAAAAAGAAGAAGAAAGAAATCTACTCCAATTTCCACCACTAAAATTTGTTTACTTGATAAAGTCGATACTTGGTTGTATTTCATGATAATTGAAATATGAATAAACTATTATCACTTTTAAACTTGTGAATCTTAATCTTGTATCTTTAACATTAACTAAGATGAAAGTTTAGAATTCTTACAATCCTTGCAAGTTCACGAGGTTACCAATTTCTTTTAGGTAGTCTACCGGTGAAGTTGTTTTAGGCTTATACCCCTGTAATTACCTTAGTATTAGCAAACCATTCAAAATAAATTCAGCTCAAAGGAAATACTTACATTGATTTCAAGTTAGACAAGTGCCTATTTGAGGAGGCAAAGTACCGAGAAAATTTGTTTTTCCAAGTGAACTAGTTGTATAATAGAAGAAAGAAAATGTTTGTAATCGGGTTTATCATGATTATAAGTAATAAATTGCTAGTAATGACACCCCCTCTCACGGGTAGATCGAGTGGCAATCGAGAAATTTCCTTTGGAATGGGCCCCATGAGCATGTTTTGTGCCAAGTTTCGATGGAAGAAAGGATGCAAAATAAACAAACATTGAATATCCACAATGTCAAGTCTAGGTCTTACAGATCTGCAAGCTTAGTAAAATTGCCAATCTCAGGTGCTATTTGACCTGCAACATTCATGCTGACAATATATCTGCAACACAAATGGATAAGAGACGGATGAAAAAATGATGCATATATTACCATTACATCTTGGTGATATGACAAGTGTTGTTGGTGCAAGTATTGCATTCCACTCCGGCAAACTGAGACCATAGCTGCAATTGTTTGGGGAGAGCCCATGATGAACATGGATCGCTAGTATTTGTGAAGTCCCAAAGAGCAAGGCCATTGCCCACAAGTTTGTCATGAAATACTTTCAGCAATTTCACTGTAAATGTCAAAAGCAAACATGAAATATCAAAGAATCATGAATTCCCTCTTTTGCCTTTTACCTTCAGTTTGATCAGTAATCCCATAAACGAAGCTAGCCAGACAGAGCAACCATAAAAGAACCAAATGATCCATTAGAGCCTTTTCTTCTCTACACATTGGATGGCACAAATTAGATTAAAAAGACGTGCATTTGAACAAGTACATGCTCTGTGTCAAATATAAATAAGTTGTAAGCATAAGTTGATAGTAATAGAGCAAATTATTAATCATAGTGGACGGATTCAAACGCTTACAACCATTTCTTATTTCCACGTTTGAAAACCATATTGAATAAATATCTCGCACGAGACAATTTAAGAATCAAAGACTTGTCACTAGCTTCATGAAATTTTCTAGTGGGCAAAAGTTGACCCTAGGTGGAATAGTCATATTGGCTATTCCCTAGGCTAATTCCTTGATTGACTTAATATAGTGGGCAAAGTTGACCCTAGGTGGAATAGTCATATTGGCTATTCCTAGGCTAATTCCCCTGCTTGACTTAATAATGCTATCGTTATTCTATAAATTAAGAGAGATTTTTGAGGGGGGTTCAAATGTCAAAGGTAGTGGCCCCTATTTGATGAATGCTCTTATCAAGTCTTTAGGTAAATACAAATGCATACATGAGCGTGAGGTGGTCAGGATGACTTTCATTAAAGATTAAGTGGCTAGAGGTCCACAAGATAATTTAAAGGTGGTTTGGTGACTTTCATTAAACCTGTCGTGCCTAGAGGTCCACAGGATAATCTAAGACCGTAGGTTGTCTCTATAACTACACACTCTTCAACATGTACATGAAGGCATATTTGCTATACATGTAGGTTGTCTCTATAGGCCTCGGCCTAAGGTGGACGTTAAAATAAACTTCCTTCCTTCCTTCCTTCCTTCTATAACTCTTACAAGAGAAAAAGAATGCGACATGGCCTCCTAGTCTCTTTTTCTTTCTTTCTTTTTCTAACCACATGATCACAGGTTCTTTGAAATTTCGGAAAAGAAAGAAGCATGGGCCCTTGTCTTACTTTTTTTTTTTGTGGTAGGAGAAATTTCACGCCCCCTTCTTTGATCTTTTGATGTGTTGAAACAAGAGACATGGGCCATAGTTTATTTTTTCACTTTTTAGAGCATATTCAAAGTTGACTAGGCCAAGCTTTCACATATCTTGCATGAATCAGTTGGTTCACGGATTATATAGAAGAAGCTCTTGGCTATGGGCTTCCACAATTTTATCATGGTGTTTGTGTGGGTTTTGAGTATCTACAATGCCCCAAACCCGGATCACATTTAGCGGCGTTGAATGTATTAATATAAGCGCAATTCTTTTCAAGATTTGCCACCAAATTTATGTCGTAATTCCGTTCATTTTGTATTTGTAGTGAGGCTCTAAAAAGCTGATCCTTCAAGCTCTGAATCAAAAGAAAAATGGGACTTTTTCAAAGAAGTGGCATTTATGCACCAAGTTAAATATCACGGATAACACTACACGGTAACCCTCTCTCAAGGTCATCTGCGACCAACAACTGCTTGCGTATTACTGCTTCATGAAGTAATGATATAATAGTTCAAACTTATCTCTGTTTCTCAATTTTGATTCTCTCCATGCGATTTTTTCATTTTCTTATGTTTTGCCTCGGTGCATATAATAACCAAGGACTAGATGGCTATATCTCTCCGCCTATCGGAAATCTCACATATCTCAAACCATGAGGCATCCTGCATTGAATTATTGAATAGTATACTTTTTAAAGTAGAATTCATTCTGTCATTACACTTATGCGTACTTACCATCTTTTCTTTGAAAGGAATTTTGAACAAAATATCCTCAGCGGAACCATTCCTCCCAGTTGGAAAGCTTACCAACCCTCTGAGAACATGTGGGTGAAATTTCCTCCCTTGTAACTTATAATAATGAGGAAATATACTATCTTTACATGATCTCTGTCTACTTTTACTATATTTGACATGCAATTATATTTGTATATGGTCCTTGAATAGGACAATCGGTGAGGAAATAAACTAAGTGGTGGTATTCCTCGTTGAAATTGGCAATCTTAGTAGCTTGGCTGGCTTGTAAGTTTTATCCTTCCATATATTTTATCGACCGCGATCTTATTACAATTTTCATGTCATGGGGCGACTCGAGGTCAAACGAATTTTTGAGGGCTCTATACCTAAAAGAGCTTGGAAGTTTGAGGAATTTGAGAGAGTTGTAAGATTTACATTTGTGACATAAATAAACGTTTTAGAATTTGAAGCAACTAACTTTAGATGGTAACCATAAAAATCTTATGTCAGGGATATTGGTGCACTGTGACCTTCTTTGGAGAGATTCCTCTTGAATTAGCCAATCTTACTGAGCTTAAGAATTTGGTACACTTATCTATACATTTGGATGTCATATAGCCTATGCAAATGATGTTTGCAATTTCCCTCACATTCTAACTTTTTAAGCATAAGTTTATGAAGGAGCGGGTATGGCAACAACTTTAATGGTTACATTTCACGATATATTTGCAAATATGGTTAATCTTAGACAATTGTAAGTGGTTTACTTAGATATTCTTCACATATATTCATTTCCATATTCATATAATAGAAACTTATTAGTATTCAATCTTTTGATGCCATCAGAAGGTTGTATGGAAATAACTTCGAAGGTCCATTGCCATCAAGCGGGGAATCTCAAAAATTTGGAAATCTTGTAAGTGAAAATGGTCTAAGTTTATACAAAATCATGTCTGGCTTGCAATCCAAAGTGGACACTAGAGAAAATTCATCGTTAACCAAAGCATCAAGAGATTTTTTCATCTTACTCCTTTTATATCCTTTTTGATGTATTAAGTTTCATATACCCTAGGGCATATAGATTCTAGGTCTATGAAAATATCAAATGTTTTGATACTTGCCTAGTACGTGGTTCATTGTAGTAGACTTCTTAATTATAAATGTTATATTCAACTATGGCTAACTAGGAACATGGGGAGATATCTCAACCAACGAGAGATTCCAGCTACTTTTAGCAAATCTAACGACGTTAAAAAAAATGTAAGATAACTTACTTCTTGATATCTTTTAGGGTCTAACATTCATTATTTCGTTGCAATAGATCGCTCTGAAATTGCCAATTCTTGGAGAAATACCTAGTTCCTTGCAAAGATTGGTAAACCTCACTTATTTGTATGTGTCAATGTTTTCAAACCATTGTCTCAATATCTTGATTTGCTAATTTATTCTAGAAACTCATTCTAGGGACTTAAGCTTCAACAATTTATGGGAAAATACCAACATTAGACATTAGGGTCGCTTAGCAAGTTAGAGGCCTTGTAAGTATATCACAAGATAGATAGATAGATAGATAGATAGATAGATAGATAGATAGATAGATAGATAGATAGATAGATAGATAGATAGATAGATAGATAGATAGATAGATAGATAGATAGATAGATAGATAGATAGATAGATAGATAGATAGATAGATAGATAGATAGATAGATAGATAGATAGATAGATAGATAGATAGATAGATAGTGTCAAGGAAAGAGAGAGATAGATAGGTTTTCTACTTCTACTGGACCAAATTGGGCATGGGACCCAAACAACAAAAGGAGTACTAAAGCACAAAAAAGTACCAAAAAAAGGGATAATGCAAATGTTAATGGTCATTTTGTGCTACTTATAATTCTAGACATAGGCAATCCAAGGATTGGAAGGCTATTTGTCTACAATGAGTGTTCGCCTCCCTCGTACATTGCCTATTTCTTTTACTTGCTTGCGGGCTACCTTGATCTTGCGAGCTCTTCCTTAGGTTACCACAATTGAAGAGGGAGAGATCCTCTTTTCTTGAGAAACTAGTCTCTAACTACCTCCGCAGCCCATATAATATGCAATGTCGGGATCTAGATAGTAGCAAATCTTTGAGACAACCTTTTCGCTAGCTTGAGATCGTAGCTCTTGTCCACTATGGATTCAAGAGATGTCAGTACTCCCTACCTCAACATGTTCCCTTTCCAATGTCTACACTCTCGCCTCAACACAATGCTTATGTTGTGGCGATAGCTCTGAATCTAATGTCTACATTGAAGCATCACTTGTTCCACATCTTGACCATTTGGATCGGGACCAAGACATGTATTGGCTGTAATAGTTGTCCATTTCACAATGGACATGGTCATAGAAGTGGATGTCATCCCTCCCTCAAAATGAATAGTTTGTACCGATTACTTTAACAGAGGGGCAAAACCTTGAATTTGCAGGTCTAGAGCACTTTAGAGATCCTTAGGTAATCTCGGCATTAGGTGATAAGGACCAAAAATTCCACCAATATTAGATCTATTATTCTAGTCCAATTGTGGATCTCGAGGACCATATATCTATCTAACATATATATGTTCTTATGTTTGTCGCTTATCAGATTGTCCATCCAGAGATCCCTCACGGTCCACGGGGCTTTGGCACGTATCCCTCGGCCCGGATGGCTTGGGAGTTTCTATATAGATTCTATATAGGCGATCCCTGGTCGTGTTGATCTCCGATCCACGTCGTCGATCACGAGATCGTCTGACTCCACGTTGCTTTGAGACATATCCTACGGTGCACATGGCTTTGGGAATTATATATAATCAATCTAGCGGCCTAGGTTGCTCTTGATCCTAATCATCGATCCAAGATCCTATGGCTCAAAGTTACTTTTGATACATATCCCACGATCCACATGGCTTTGGGAATTATATGTAATTGATCCTACGGTCTAGGTTATTCCCGATCGATCGTCGATTCGATATCGTGATGGCTCATGTTGCTTTAGATATATCCTACATGATCCTACGGTCAGATTGATCCCAATCCTTGGTCCAAGATCCCTCGGCTCACATTGCATGCTCGGGGCTTGGTATTTTTAACAAATTTTAAAGAAAGGCTTTTAAAAAATATTATATTATTGGGGATTTGAACCTTGATTATTGCCTCCCAAACCTCAGGGAGCTCTAACCATTAAACTAAGCATTCATTCATTAAATAAAAAGTATTTCATATATACTTTATGGAAAGAATTTAAATTAAAATAAACTAAATAGATGGATAAATAGTGTTTTTTTTTAGTCCTAGAATATTGTAGAATGCTCTAGATAGTTATAGAACATGCGGAATGCTCATGGCTAAGCTGCGTCAATATAAAAATAGAAAGTTTCTTTGACTAGGGTATTCTAAAACACCCTAGAAGTTTCTAGATAATTTTGGGAAGCTCTATAATATTCTAGATAATTCTAGAATATTTTAGATTCTAAATGGGTAAGCATCTTACTCTAAAAATAGAAAGTTTTTTTTTTGAAATTTTGTGTAGATTCAAAATAGAATGTTCTAAAATATTTTAGATAGTTCTAAAATATTCTATCATGTTCTAGATAGTTATCGAATATTCTAGATACTCATGTGTAAGCACCTTAATCTAAAAATAGAAGGTTCTTAATTTTTTTTTGGAATAGAATCAAGATATAATGTTTTGGAATATTAGGATGCTAATGGGTAAAACACCTTAATCTAAAAATAGAAAGTTCTTTTGACATTTTTCAAAGAGATAAAGATAGAATATTTTGGAAATGTTCTAGAATGTTCCTAAGCACCTTAGTCTAAAAATAGAATGTTTTTGAAACTTTGCAAACAATAATATAATATGAATGTTCTAGATGTTGATGACTAAGCATCTCAATCCAAAAATAGAAACCGTTTTAGAAATATTGCAAAACAATCCAAAATAGAATGTTTTAGCATGTTCTAGATTGTTCTA
Organism: Isoetes taiwanensis; assembly: GCA_021234155.1. Classification (NCBI taxonomy): domain Eukaryota; kingdom Viridiplantae; phylum Streptophyta; class Lycopodiopsida; order Isoetales; family Isoetaceae; genus Isoetes; species Isoetes taiwanensis. The sequence continues at coordinate 164,626 of JAJEKV010000501.1, forward strand.
CATGCTTTCAAGTAGATAAGCACCTCGTTCTAAAAATAGGATTTTTTTTTTTCAAAACTCTATAATGTTATAGAGAGGTCTAGAGCGTTCTAGATAGTGTGGGTATGCGCGTTAATCTAAGACTAGAATGTTTTAGAATGTCTTAGATAGTTCTAAAAGCTCTAGAATATTCTAGAAACTTTTAGAATATTCTACAAGCTTATCAAAGAGCCACGATAGAATGTTCTAAAATATTCCAAAGCGAAGGTGTTGAACATAAATCTTGCAAAGGAAAATGTTCTAGATGCTCATGGGCAAGCACCATGTCCTAAAACTAGAATGTTTCTTAAATGGAATGGTTTAAAATGTTCTATATGCTCATGGGGAAGCAACTAAGTCTAAAATAGAAAGTTTTCCTAAATAAAATAATTATTGAATGTTCTAGATGCTCATGGGCAAGCACCTGGAGTCTAAAAATAGAAAGCTTTTTAGAATTGACCTTGAGATCTAAAATAGATTGTTTTGGAATATTCTAAATGCTCATAGGTAAGCACCTCAATCTAAAAATAGAAAGTTTTTTAAGAGAATCTAGGGGAATCTTCATGGGTTGCACAGTAATAACATGCTTAAACTAGAACAATGCACCAGAGAGCGTATTAGAATGTTCTAGAATGTTTTAGATAGTTCTAAAAAGCTCTACAATGTTCTAGAAAGCGTTATAACATTGTACATGCTCATGGTTAAGCACCTCAATATAAAAATAAAAAGTTTTTTTTTTTAAGATTTTGCAAAAGAGCCACAATAGAATGTTCTAAAATGTTTCAAAATAAAGATGTACAATATAAATCTTGAAAAAAATTTCTAGATGCTCACGGGCAAGCACCTCATCCTAAAAATAGAAAGTGTTTTTAGAAATATTGCATTGGATCCAAAATAGATTATTTTGGAAGGTTCTAAATGCTCATGGGTAAGCACCTCAATCAAAAAATAGAAAATTCCAAGAGAATCTAGGGGAATCTTCATGAATGCTAAATCTAGTACATAGAATCTTGAAGAATATAGAGGAATCACAAGAGAATCTTAGTAGAATCGTTGGGTATCTAGAGACCACGCAGGGTCTTCTTGAAGTAAGAACATGCAAGTAGGGCGTGCTAATTTTCTTGTATATATGTTGTCCCACTCAATCCATTTGTCAGATTCGAGATCCTATGGCTCGGTGGCTTTGGGACATATCCTAAGGGAGTTTCTATATATATTCTATATAGAGGCGATCCCTACGGTCGGAGTTGATTTGATCCCGATGCTTGGTCAGAGATCCTACTGACTCACGTTGCTTGGGGACACATCCCACAAAGTGCACATGACTTTTGAGAATTATATGTAATCGATCCCTCACGGTCTAGGTTTTCTTGATCCTAATCGTCGATCCGAGATCCTACGACTCCACGTTGCTTGGGGACATATCCCTACGGTGCACATGGATTTGGGAATCATATGTAATAGATCCCTACCGTCCAAGTTGTTTTTGATCTTAATCGTCGATCCAGGATCCTACGCCTCATGTTGCTTTAGATTTTTGCCACATGGGCGATCTCAACCCTTGATTGGGTCCAAAATCCCACGGCTCATGTTGAATCTCGGTCCTCAAGGAGTGGCTTTTAAAATTTTTATATTATTTGGGGAATTTGAACCACGGTCAATGCCCCCAAAGCCCCCATTCTAGCAACTAGACCAAGCATGATTCGTTAAAATAAAAATATTTTTAACATACTTAAGGGTAGTGAGCCAATTAAGATAAAATAGAATATAATATTCTAGATAGTTCTAGAAGGTTCTAGAATGTCCTAGAAGGCTCTAGAAAGCTCTAGAATTCTAGATAGTTCTAGAATGCTCTAAAAAGTTTCAAAATATTCTAGAAAGTTCAGAAAAAATTTAGAATATAAGAGAATCTTGAGTGAGTCTAGGGGAATCCTTCTTGAAAATTCGAATGTTGTAGAAAGTTCTAGAAAGTTCCAAATTGTTTTAGAAATTTCTAGAAAAGTTCTAGAATGTAAGAGAATCTATGGGAATGTAAGGGAATCTAAAAGAATACTTCAGGGAAGTTCTAGGATGTTTTTCAAAATTTTAGAATGTTTTGAAAGTCCTAGAATGTTCTAGAAAGTTCTATAATTTAAAGGAATCTAGGAAAATCTAAGGAAATCTAAGAAAATCTTATAAGATGTAAGGTATAAGAAAACATTCATAAGTCTAAGGGGATCTCTTAAAATATAGGGGGAATAGGGTATCTTTATAAAGTCTAAGAGAATCTAAGGGAATCTTGATAAAGTCTTAGAGTATCTAAGGGAATCTTCATAGAATCTATTTGAATCTCATATAATGTAAAGGGGACCAAGGGCAATCTCATAAAATCTACGGGAATCTAAGGGAATTTAAAGGAATCTTCATAAATTTTTACGGAACCCAGGAGGAATCTTAGTTCTAGGAAGTTTATTCTAGGAAGTTTATTCTTAGTTCTAGATAGTCTTAAAAATCCTACTAGAAAGTTCTTTGGGAAAATTACAAAAATATTATTAAAGTTTGCCAAAATTACCAAAATGCCCTAAACTCAATGGTATTTTTGGGAAAATTGGCAATAACATTTTCTTAATGATTTGAATGCAAATGTGCCCTTTAGAAGAATTGTAGATTAACATACGATCTTTCCAACAAGCATAAGATCGTCTTGATTGGAGATGAAAATTTCAAGTTATAAGCTCTTGAGTTCTTGAATTTGAGAAATAAAAATCTCATAACTTGAGATTGTGTTCTTAGAATTGAATGATCTTATGCTTTGTTGGAAAGATCTCGGCTTGATCTACAATTCATCCGAAAGGTATATTTGATTCAGATCATTGGAAAAATGTTATTGCCAATTTTCCCAAAATACTCTTGGGTTTAGTGGCATTTTGGTAATTTTGGCAAACTTTAATGGTATTTTGTAAATTTTTCCCAAGTTTTTCAAAGCACATAAACTGTCCAAATAAAATGTTTTTTGAATATTATAGAGGATTCTAGAATGTTCTAGAGATCCTAAGGACTTCAAACTCAAGTAGAAAGTTTTCAAAAGTATTTTTAGAATGTTGTACTCTAATTTACCTTGGGACCAAAAAAAAAAAGTTTAAACTCTAATTCTCTATAATATTACGAAGCATGCTACCAGATAGGAACTTGGTAGGGAACATGCTAAAACTTCGAACATACAACGTAGGACTTAATTTCTTTTGTATATATATGTATATATATATATATATCAGATTGGAAGAATTACAATACAAAAGATCCCTTATGGATCAGTATGAATTAAGTACAAAGGATCCCTCATAGATCTTAATCATGTTTTTTGACTATAGTACTCATCCAGGACACTCTCAACTCTTTATTTCTATCAGACCAATACTATAGTATCAATATCTTCTTAGTTAAATAGAATGCTACATGAGTCAAAT